>JAYESA010000008.1:209196027-209446027 GCA_036927795.1 Iris macrosiphon
TGGATTGTTCTGCGCGATTTCTAGAGCAGGTTATTGGTACATTGTAGCTTCCTTGCCAGGCAAGTATACCTTGCCATTGTACTGTTATTTATATTCCATATGTTGCATGCATCTTTATTTTCTGTCTTTTCATATATTTTAACTGTTATATAAAATGCGCGCGACGATGTCGTCGCGATATATTTTTATTTATGTATTTGCATTGACCTGTTTATGAGACTACCCCATTATCATGTAGCATCATTAGGTTCATTGGCCGTGACACAGTTGTTACACGAGTTGTGAGTCTCATGTAGATCACGGACTTGCGTACAGGTTGGCCTCCTGTACGTGTGGACCGTGCGTTAGAAATAACTGTTGTTAGAAACTTTGCATGCTAGTAGACTTGGCAGTTATTAGAGGTATTATCGTGTCATGGATGTGACATGCTTAGAGCATGGGGTGGGGAGAACAACAAGTAAGACGTGTGGGCTCCGTTGCACTTTCCTTGTGTAACCCGTACGCTCCGTCGGAGATGCGCGGTCATGATGACCACTATATATTATATTATTATCAGGCGGGCCTCCGGTGTTCGAAAGATACCGTGCCTTTGTAGGCCCCTGGATCTCCAAGAGAACTATGCCAATCCCATTTTAGCCAGATAGCCCACGCGTTGGGAAAGTTGTTCTTAAACTGCATTCACTTTAGACGGTTAGGCGACCCATTGGATATTTATTTCAGTACTTTATTGGCATGTGTTTAAGTATCTTGTTATGTCCCTCTGAGGACCTGGTCCGCTGCCAGGTATACCTGTTCTTGAGTATTTGTAGGAGCACAGATTTGAATGGTTGTGTATGCTTCGTGGATGTCTTTTCTTCGGACCGTGATTGATAGCTGGTACTTATATTGGGCTTGATTGTGTTGTACTCATATTGTATTTACTTTTTCATTTGAGTTGGTAGTGGATTTGTTTCCATCCAACTATCATCCTTAGATACTTTTTATTGAGATCTAGTTTCATAGACATTGGTTATTTTATTCATATTTGATTTTCGTGGATGAGATCTAGATTATACCCTGTGACTTGTGGCATATGTTTATACCACTTGTGGATTTGATATTCATATTACAGTGTACGTGTGGATTTGGTTTTCATATATTGGAGTTGCCATATCCATGCGGCTGGCATGCTTACGTGTCATAGTCCTACGTATTTTTGGGACTGGGGCGTGACATATTTTTGTGGTGGCCCATGCAGGTCGAGAGCATATTGTCTCGGTTACGTTACTGTACCGAACAAGCCTGCACATAGGACTAGAGTATAGGATCTCATCCATAATTGACTATGATTCACCTTCCTCCTCTATGATCTATTCGAACAATTGTATCCTGCTTGATTCCTGTACTTCCCTAATAAGTTCCTTGAGTATATATGGCCTTCTGCTAGAATATAGGAACCCCTGTTATTAGGATGATAATTAGAGTAGCACACATATTAAGAATACAACGAGAATATAGACACACCACTAAGTTTAGAATATCAGGTGAACCCTAGAATTCTTTATCTTTAGAATTGGTTTACCATTACCCCTGATGTATTAAGAAGACTTGAGAGTAGTATAGACACTAGTAGAGATAGTTAGAAGTCTTACCGTGATGTTTGACCCTAGTATTGAGAAACTAATAGAAAACCAAAATTTAAAATTAGGACTGAACCTAACCTTCATAGTTAGATAATATTAGAACTATAAAACTTATGTCATTGTCTTGTTATTAGTAGACAGCACCCTAGGAAGCCTAGAGGAATATAATCAACCCTTTCCCTTGATCATACCCCGAACATGGCAACTAGCATGCCACCCCCTTAGAGAACCATGATGCTATCTAGAGCCCTCTATTTTTGATTTCATAACTTGTCCTCCTGCAACCTTAGCGTTCGCTAATTGTGTGACGACTAAATTATGATTCTTCTTTCTTCATCATTTAACTCGTGCCACATAACTCGTATGATTGAAGGACAAGTAATCTTATTCTATATTAGGACATGTAGTTTGCTAGGGTATAGCTTGGTAATTTGAACTTTGAATTTTGTGCGTGATAGTTAGGATTTGATAGTTTGCGTAGTTCCCTTAGGTTGTAACCTAATGATTACCCCTTAGCTTTAAATCACGAAATTTGTACCCATAGCTCGATACGAGTTAAATCCCTTTCCCCTTAACGGCTAGTAACTCTTCTATCCCTACGATTGACACCTGTTCTATGAACACTTGACCCTTACCTATATAATGCAATAGGAGACCCTAATAAGAGTTTCTGTTCTATGTACATGTGCAAGGTTATTTTTGTAGGTATCCTTAAGGCAATACAATAGTAGTTAAATTATTTTAAGTTGGATAGTATACCTCACCACCTAGTATCACGTAGTCCCTGTGATCCATTGATGAAGTGTAACTGAATAACATTAATTATATGCTAGCAAAGACGACATTGTTTATTCAGACGATAGAATTTAGAGGTCCATGTCCCTATTAGTCGACTAGCGACTTAGACAAGGAATTAGTATGACAACTGTAGAGATTGTGTAGTCTTTCATTATTATTGCTTATTTTGCTTTTGTTTTTGTGAATTTGAATTATTATGAACCTTCTTTCATCATAATCTAGCGTATTCATATTTGCTGTACTACCTTGACTTATGCTGCTATTATAGCCTAGTTTTTGCAAGCTTATTCTTTATCGAGCTTGTTCATGACATACGTATTATTGGGGGCCCACAATAATACATTTCAGAATCAGTGTATTAGGGTCTAGCTAACCTTAGTGTGCTTGGTTCGCCCTTCGCATAACTACTTTACGTGGATTGAGATATGTAGTGATTAGTAGACGAATATACTTAACCTCTAGATACGACAAAGCATATCATATCAAGTACATAACTGCACCGATGTGAGCATGCGAATAGAAAATTACCAAATTAAGATTTCAATCCACAACTGTCTTGACAATTCCCATTTAAATTCTTTAAACGCTTTGATTCCCATACTTCCATTCTATTACCCCTCCTTGAACTCTTTTTCGTTGCTTTCCGTCTTCCCTTGTTTCGGAAAGACGAAATCTCGTGCTTGGATATAAGTGATACACGGATAGTACAAGATATACCCCATAGGCCAATCACATTATTTGGTGACTATTTTTCATAATTGATTAAGGGCATATCACATATGATATAGTTGGTGTTAAAGTTTTGAGGATTCAATGACATAAGAAAATAAATTGAGGAATATTTTTCTTAAGTGTAAGAGCCTTATGTGATAGATGGGTAAATTCTAAGTTGGGTAGAAATTGCAGTATTAAACTTGAGGAGAATTCTTTTAGATTGTGATCAAGTAGGATTAGATTGAGAGATTAAGTCCTTTTAAATGTGGAGAATTTTAAAAGAGGGATTAAGATAATGAGGATTTAATGAATTTTAAAAATCTTGATATTGAGGACCCAATATTTATACTTTGAGCACATGATTTAAATTTTGAATATTGAAGGATGAATCATCGATTTAAATTTTGAGGATAAATATAGAATTTTAGACTTGAACAATTGGTTAATTAGATTTAAATTTTACAATTTGATGATTTGAATTAAAAGTTCAATTTTGATTATTGGGTCACCTATTTGAAATATTGAGGATGTAAATTGAGTTTAAATATTTGAATAGTACAAAATTCTTAAGTTAAGAATGGAAATAAGATTTGATTAGAATTGTTTATTGTTCAAAGTCTAGAGGAGATTATGATAGTTGGAAATTATGATATAAATTTTGATGTGGGATGTCATATAGACTTGAGTCAGATTTGGATGTTGATTATTTAAAAATCGAGAAGAGATTACGACAGGTTAAATTTTGATTTAAACAGTGGTTATATTAATTTTGAAGTGATCGCGATAGATTCGAATAGATTTTATTATTTAAATTTTGGAAGAGATTGCGATTGACATACCTTATGTACGAATGTGAAGGATCTAAAAAATTATGTCTTATTTTAATTTCGGGGACGAAATTGTTTTAAGTTGGGTAGATTGTAAACTCCTTCACCAAAAATAGGTATTTTGTGTATATTTTATATTATTATATTTATTATATATATTGAATTTATTTAGAATATGCTCTTAGTTAATTAGAAAATAAATTTCTTTATATATTTACTTATATAAATATTCATTCAGAATTATTTTAGGTTATTTTAGATTTTTGGAGATTTTTCTAGAATTTTTGGTAATTAAAACTTAGAAAACATAAATTTCTAGGACTTCTATGATTTACTATACGACCATACTTGCATGTCATTCCTACCAAATATCTATTTTAGTTTAAAATATTTAATTATATTTTTTGTAATTTATTTAGAATTTTAAGAAATTTATTTAGATTTTAAAATTTTTTAGGATTTATTTGGATATATATAGTCTTAATATTAGATAGATACTAATTTAGTGTTAATAGATATTAATAAGATTTTATAAATTATTTGTATTATCTTTAATTATATTTAAGATTATAAATTATTGAGATAAATTCAAACTCTATTTTAAATTAATTCAAATCCTGAACCTACTAGGAAATCAACTTCATGCATATCCTATCCTTATTTAAATTCATCATAATCCTATCCAAATTAACCAATCCTAGTCGTATTTAATTAAGTAGTGTCCACCATTATAAATACATCATCTTTCATATTTTTCTTTCCCAAATTCCTATCTTTTTCGTCCAAAAAATAGTCAAAATTCGTCATAAATTCAGCCTCATTTTCTACTAGTTATGACGAATTAAAAAGATGACATCTCCTAGCTCCGGACTCCAAACATGCTCCAGTTTTTTTTGTTAGAATGATAATGAGGTTAGATTTCTGATAATATAAATTGTTTTTCTAAATTATTAGTATTAAATTCTGGAAAATTCGTAGAGCACATCATGTCCGAAAATAGACGTGTTTCGATGTTTTCGCGATTCCGGGAGAACCAGGAATCAGAATCATGAACCGTTTAAAGTTTCGAAAAGCTAATATCGAGATCATCGACATATATTTTTCTTAGAATTTATTTTGAAGTATTTACATACTATTAATTCTGTAGAACTTCTAGGTTAGAATTTAACCATCGGTGCACAATACAAAATTTGTATGTGCCATAATTCCCAAACGAATTTGAATTCAGACGAGCCGTAAATTCCAGTATGTTTTTTATGCTAAAATCTACAGGAAATCATACATGAAAGTCGAGTTTGTATCGGTTGACTTTTTGGTCAACAGATCGCCTCGATTTGCGTGCCATGAGTCTCGAGTTGATAAAATTCAGTTTCTTTGGACAAAATTTAGGAATTAACATAAAAATCAGAATAATAAGATTAAAATAGGATTTTAGAGTAATTATTCCAGAATTAAATAAATTAAAATAAATTAATGGTTATATTATTATATAGTTATCTGAATATATATGTAAGTAAATGCTAATTGATAATTATGACTAAATATTCAGACTGTATGACCCTAGGACATCGTGGACTATCCCATACTTACCTTGACCATGTTGACCCTAAGAACTTGTGAATTTGTCTGCCTTGCGTACATTAACGTACTGGCATAGACACCTGTCAGTTGACTGACTGATTTCGTACAGTACTTGAAGACGCGACACCCGCGTAATTCAATGCGTAATTGACCGTGTTAGATGACTAGTGTTACCCCTAGTATACTCCCTGATTCTAGTGTAAATGTGGTTGAGTATGTGCTAGTATAATGACTAATAATTCTATTATATTATATTTATGTGTACATAGGATATTGGATTGTTCTGCGCGATTTCTGGAGCAGGTTATTGGTACATTGCAGCTTCCTTGCCAGGCAAGTATACCTTGCCATTGTACTGTTATTTATATTCCATATGTTGCATGCATCTTTATTTTCTGTCTTTTCATATATTTTAACTGTTATATAAAATGCGCGCGACGGTGTCGTCGCGATATATTTTTATTTATGTATTTGTATTGACCTATTTATGAGACTACCTCATTATCATGTAGCATCATTAGGTTCATTGGCCGTGACACAGTTGTTACACGAGTTGTGAGTCTCATGTAGATCACGGACTTGCGTACAGGTTGGCCTCCTGTACGTGTGGGCCGTGCGTTAGGAATAACTGCTGTTAGAAACTTTGCATGCTAGTAGACTTGGCAGTTATTAGAGGTATTATCGTGTCATGGATGTAACATGCTTAGAGCATGGGTGGGGAGAACAACAAGTAAGACGTGTGGGCTCCGTTGCACTTTCCTTGTGTAACCCGTACGCTCCGCCGGAGATGCGCGGTCATGATGACCACTATATATTATATTATTATCAGGCGGGCCTCCGGTGTTCGAAAGACACCGTGCCTTTGTAGGCCCCTGGATCTCCAAGAGAACTATGCCAATCCCATTTTAGCCAGATAGCCCACGCGTTGGGAAAGTTGTTCTTAAACTGCATTCACTTTAGACGGTTAGGCGACCCATTGGATATTTATTTTAGTACTTTATTGGCATATGTTTAAGTATCTTGTTATGTCCCTCTGAGGACCTGGTCCACTGCCAGGTGTACCTGTTCTTGAGTATTTGTAGGAGCGCAGATTTGGATGGTTGTGTATGCTTCGTGGATGTCTTTTCTTCGGGCCGTGATTGATAGCTGGTACTTATATTGGGCTTGATTGTGTTGTACTCATATTGTATTTACTTTTCCATTTGAGTTGGTAGTGGATTTGTTTCCATCCAACTATCATCCTAAGATACTTCTTATTGAGATCTAGTTTCATAGACATTGGTTATTTTATTCATATTTGATTTTCGTGGATGAGATCTAGATTATACCCTGTGACTTGTGGCATATGTTTATACCACTTGTGGATTTGATATTCATATTACAGCGTACGTGTGGATTTGGTTTCCATATATTGGAGTTGCCATATCCATGCGGCTGGCATGCTTACGTGTCCTAGTCCTACGTATTTTTGGGACTGGGGCGTGACATATTTTTGTGGTGGCCCATGCAGGTCGAGAGCATATTGTCTCGGTTACGTTACGTTACTGTACCGAACATCTCTGCGAGTCTCTCTGTAGATGTATCCACTTTAAATGGCAGAAAGTGGGCTGATTTGGTCAGCCTGTCCACGATGACCCAAATCGCATCTTTGCCTCCTGGAGAACGCGGAAATCCCGATACAAAATCCATGGTTACATACTCCTATTTCCACTCCGAAATAGGTAAAGGCTGAAACAATCCACCTTGCCTCTGTCTCTCCGCCTTGACCTGCTGGCAAATTAAGCATCTGGACACGAAGCTAGCTACCTCCCACTTCATGCCATACCACCGTACATGCTCCCTCATATCTCTATACATCTTGTTGTCACTAGGATGCATAGAGTATTGAGAACGATGCGCCTCCTGCAGAATCTCCTCGCGCAATGCTCCTCTCGGTATACATAACCTAGTACCGTGTCGCAATGATCCATCATCTGCGACGATAAAGTCATCTGCCAGCCCCAACTGAACCTGTGCTCTGATGCTCCTCAGAGACTCATCCTCATATTGTCCGGCTCTGACCCGGTCTATCAGCTCTGGCTACACTTGAAGTTCCCATATTTGTGCTGCAACTCCAGAAACTAGTACCTCAATGCCCAAACTGTCAAGATCTGCCAATAAATGTCTGTCTCTAGTCAATCACATAGACACAAAATACCTTCTCTCAAAGCATCCACGACTACGTTGGCCTTCCCTTGATGGTACTGCAAAGATATGTCGAAGTCTTTCATCAGCTCCAACCATCGTCGATGCCTCATATTGAGCTCTTTTTGGGTAAACACATACTTTAAGCTCTTATGTTTGTGAAGATCTCCACTCTCTCTCTCCATATAAATAGTATTTCCACAATTTGAGAGCAAAGATAAACGCTGCCAACTCCAATTCATGGGTAGAGTAGCTCTTCTCATGCGGGCGTAATTGCTTGGAAGCATAGGCAATCACCTTCTCGTGCTGCTGTAACACACAACCCAAACCCTTTCCTGATGCATCACTGTAAATGAAAAATCCTCATGCTCCTGATGGTAGTGTTAAGATGGGAGCTGTAGTCAATCTCCTCTTTAGCTTCTCAAATGCTTACTGACAATCCTCAGTCCAGATGAATTCTATGTCCTTCCTGGTCAAACTAGTCATCGGCTCTGCAAGTCTGGAAAAGTCCTGAATAAACCTCCGATAGCAGCCCGCCAATCCAAGGAAACTTCTGATCTCTTCTACTGAACTCGGGGTAGACCACGATTCAACTGCTGAAATCTTCTTCGGGTCCACCGATATTCCATCTCCTGTAATAATATGCCTAAGGAATTCAACCTTATCAAGGAAGAATTCACACTTTGATAACTTGACATACATCTTCTCCTTCCTGAGAATCTCCATATCAATCCTCAAGTGCTGCTCATGCTCCTCTGGGGTCTTCGAATACATCAGAATTTCATCAATGAAGACTACAACAAACTGGTCCAGGTACTGATGAAACACCTTGTTCATCAGGTTCATGAACACTGTCGGGGCATTGGTCAACCCAAACGGTATTACCAAGAACTCGAACTGTCCATAACGAGTCCTGAAAGCTGTCTTCGGGATATCTTTTCTCTTCACTTTCACCTGGTGGTACCCTGACCTCAAGTCTATCTTTGAAAATATCTTTGCTCCGCTCAACTGGTCAAACAAGTTATCTATCCGCGGCAACGGGTATTTGTTCTTGATAGTGAGGTTATTAAGTACCATGTAGTCGATACACATACGTACCGACCCATCCTTCTTTTGTACAAAAAGTACTGGGGTACCCCATGGTGATGAACTGGAATGGATAAAGCCCTTGTCTTGCAAATTATCCACCTGCTTCTTCAACTCCGCCAGTTCGCTGTTGTTTACTATATAGACGTGCTAAGATATCATCTCTACGCCTAGCACTAAATCTATAGAGATTTCCACATCTCTATCCGACGGCAACCCCGACAACTCCTCTGGAAAGACATCCATGAAATCTGTAATCAACGGATGTGGCGGCTCCTGTTCTTCTACCAAAGCTCCACAGAAATTGCCTTCACTTTGCTCTGCTCCTCGGACGAACTCGAACTTCGGCTCTCTCGGCATCTGAAATAAAACTCTGTCTCCACAACAATCGATACTAGCATGATGTCTACTCAACCAATCCATCCCGGGCACTATATCGTAACTCGGAAGTGGCATTACAAGTAAACATACGCTCAACTCACGGCCTCCCAAATAAACTCTTTGGTTCTTGCAAAAATCACTAACCAGGATAATGACACCCCCGGTCGTGATCCTGCAAGTCCTCGCCAACGGTTCAGACTCAAGACGATGCCTCAAAGCAAAAGATACAGATATAAAGCTATGAGAAGTACCAGAATCGAACAAAACATGAGCTGGAAAGGAGTCAAGATAAACTGAACCTGAGATGACATCGCCAACCGGCTCCTCCTCCTCGACGGTCAAGGCAAAAGCTCGCCCATGTTGCTGCGCTCCTCTCTGCTGCTGATGCTGGGCAAATTGTTGCTGCTGTGGTGGTCTAGCGGGTGCTCTTTGTGCCTGTCCACCACCCTGAGCTGGACGAGTTGGGACTTTAGGACAAGCTCGCAACTGATGATCTCCCGATCCACAGAATAAGCATTGGCCTAGCCTCATCCTGCATGCGTCCCATCCGTGTCCTTGCTTCTTACAGAAAGTGCAAGGAATTGCTGCCCTCTGGATCTGATGTATATGCTGAGCCGGCGCTCTAGCTGGCCCGTGATACTGCTGCCTCTGATGCTGGTAAGGCCTATGGTGCTGCTGCTGGAAGTGAGGCATCTTCACTGGGCCTGTGTTATTGTTGGATCCTCCGGTGTCCCTCGACCTCTTAGAGCCAAGCTTTAATTCATCCTCCACTCTCTGCGCCTGCCTGAGTATCTCCTCGAAGGTGGCAGTAGGATCTCCATTGGTGTGGGGTTTGACCTCCCGGTTCAGGCCCTTTCTGAACTTCCTGGATCTGCCTCTAGGGTTCTGACCCTCCACGAAGTGACCTAGACGGCAATACTCTGCCGCATACTCGTCCACTGACATACCTCCCTGGATGAGGTATTGGAACTGACTCTCCAAAGATGTAAGAGACATATCTGGGAAGAACTTCTCCTTGAAAAGCTCTTTGAAGGCTTCCCAAGAGAGTCCTGGTACTGCAATCCTGGGGTCTGTTCGAAACTATGTCAATACAATATCGAACATCATACAACCGCTGCCTCTATCTGTAGCATCTTTGGAATCTGCGCCAGCCGCAGGTTCTGCTCGTCCGCATAGATAATTCCCTCTATGCCCCTGAAGTCTTTTGGGCCCATCCCCTTGAAGTCTATGATGGTACCCAGCCTCGGCTGGTACAGAATAAACTGAGCTGGTGCCGTCTGTGGCTGGACTGTAATAGCTCTCTCAACTGTTGTAAGTGCGATCTGGTGAGCATTCTCTATGCTCTGTCGCTGGACCTCTGACTGTCGTTGCTGCACCTCCATCATCTGCTAGAAGAGCGCGAACATCTGCGTCTGATCAACTACAAGTGGTGGAGGTGAAAGATCCTCGAAAACTGTCTGCCCTGTCCTCGGTACTGGAGGTGGAGCACCTCGAAAAGCTGTTGCCGATACGCCCACCTGGACCGGTGAAGCCGACCTCCTGAATGTAGGTGCTGGACCATCGTCTGAGGGTGCTGCCCTCAAGGGTGATGAAGTGACTGATCGTGCTGTCGCGGCACCTGATCGCTGGAAATGCATCTTCGACGGCATCTTGAAGATAGATTAAAATAAGGAATCAATATTGAATATGATACGATATCATCAAAGAAGGACATAACTTTATTCAAAGTAAAGCAATATACAATAGATAAGGATTTGCAAAAATATATTTGGAATGTTTTCTAGTTGTGATTGAGTAAACTCTCAGCCTTAAATCATGTTTCCTAAAGCAGGCTCGTAACAATACTCTAGACGAGCACAACTACGACATCGCACTAATTGTTTAGAACTGCATGGGCCACTACTAAAAACGTGTCACAACCCGCACCCGGATATTCAGGCATGAGTACGTGGTTACGCCCAGCCTACATCGCGAAATCGACGATAGAACGTTGTTTGGGTCATTTCTAACTATCTAACATCTCAATAATATAATATGGTACATGTTAATTATCTTAACTCCAATAGAGGAACAATATGGTATCTCACATGAATAACTAATCTCAATCACAAAACAAACTAAGGAAGAATAATGCACGAATGGAATAGCGAAGGAAAGAATAAGATATAATCCATAATCTGAAATAATAATACAAACTGTGAATCCACCAAAAGAATAGTCTAATACAATCCAATACAAATAAACTAGATCTCCTCGGGCTCTGCAACTAAGTCCTCATGGTCTATAGGAGTATCCTCTATAGGTACGCCGTCATGCGACCCATAGAATGTGGGACACTGCTCTAGAAGCCAGTCATCTGAAAAAATATATCCAGTCAGGATTGGAGCGAAGTACATACCTCTGAAAGCAGTTTCAATAGCATAATCAAGCAAATAAACAGATATAGAAATGAAATACGAGATCACTAAATATATGAATGAATGAACAATAGATATACATGTAATGTACGAGAATATATAATAATAATATGAATATCAGCAATATGATGAAATAACTGCAATCTAAACTAATGTGCCTCAGAATATAAGTTCATTATGTGATCGGGTTGGATGAACATGATCTGGTAAGACGATTACAAGTGAGGTATGTAACCAGAATGTACACGATGTAACAATGGGACTTTGATCACATAATCAACTCCTACTCTTCCACCCCCAACTAATACCGATGGATCCAATCACGATATGCTACGAACATGAAATATAACCACAGAACACGAGCAGTGGGTGTACACGAATATCATAACCACCGAACATGAGCGGTGGGTGTACATGAATAGCACACTGAATACTAACAGTGTGTGAACACGAAATATAATCAATACCCAATATACACGATGAGATATAATGTACACGAGTACCCGCTGAATACGGTAGGGGATAACATCTCCTGACGGGATCCATATAGTACCAGTCCGTGAAATCACTGTGTCGGGATCAAGTATACAATTCTAGAACATGCATATATACAATATTATAAATTGAAAACTATTAGAGAAATGTACTCGCCTGAAGTCCTGAGCAAGGTGTGTCTCTCGATACCCAAGATGGTGTCACACAACCTATATATGGTACGTTGCATCAATACAAGGTTCAAGAATGAAAATCAGTTAAGTTGATGCAATTCTAGGTCAATACGTCATTTCTAGGTCAAACCGATGAAATCTAGGTTGCAAGAGTCTAACACTAAGTCACTAAGTCAATACACTATGAAGCTATGCTATACTAGCTAAGCTAAGATACTAAAAGGCATTCAAAAAGCAGTATCCTAAGATACACAAGTTCATTTATATGAAAATAGTGTTTTAGATATATACACAAGTCAAATATTATAATACTATATCTAAACAAGGAATTTAGGATACCTTGACCTTGCACCAATGCGTATCACACCTATCTCGATACCCAAAGTCAATACCTTGGGTATCGGCCCCAAACCTTGGTAATACCTTGGTATCCCCAGGTAACCAAACCTCAACATAATAGATAACACATATATGTACATACCTCAATCACTAGCTATATAAGTATCTAACTACTAAACAATGTACACTACCTATTAGTATATGTATAGACTAACTATATTAATATATCTACTACTAACATAAACAACTAATACATCAACTAATTACTTAAACTAAAACCTTAATCACTAACTAACCCAACCTCAACTTATCCTACTGAAATACTAATTAACCAAAATACCCGAACCCAAGTGAAACTCAACTGAAACAGAAAACCAATGATACTGTGCTCGGAATAGTGACTAATACAATGTGAAGACACTGATACATAGAGTCCCCCCCTAGATGCTGATACACAGAAACCCCTACTGACAACTAACCTACTGATACAAGGAACTAAACTACCCAAACTCAACTAAATAACTCACTGAATCACAAATGCTGAATTGCACAGTGACTGAACTAAAACCTGTTGATACACAGTTGAACAGTAAATATATCAGAACTGATATTGCACAGTGTCCTCTTTGACTTGCTATGCACTGAGCCTCTCTTTATTTGCCCGACCCCTCTTCATGTTATGCTGCAGCTACTGAGCTCTCCAGAGCTGCTGCAGGACTCCTCTGCTGAGTTTCAGTGCACAAGCTCTTCTCCATTCGCTGCACAGTGCACTGAAGACTATACTGGAGTCTGCTGCACGATGCAGTTGCTGTGGTCCAACCACAGCTACTAGCTGTTGTCTTTCCTTCAATTGAGTGCCCGACTTCCTGCATTTGCTTGCTGATGGCTCCCCCTCTCTTTGAAACTGTGTTTGGGGGTAAACTGCACAGTTAACTACTGCACAGTTAACTACTGCACAGGAACATTACTTGCTGTGCAGTGGCATACAATGGTTGTTGCATACTGCACAGTTAACTACATGCCTCTGCTGCTGCTACATTCCACTGTAATATCCCTGAAGTTGTTGAGTTACTGATGCATTACTGCCCGAGCCTCCTTGCCACTGCCAACCCTATACATACACTAATGCCATATACACACACATCAAATACAATCACCTACACACACTAAGATATCTAGCTATACATCTATATGTATATACTCCTCATTCTATGCATATATATATATATATATATATATATATATATATATATATATATATATATATATATATATATATATATATATCAACACACGTATAATCAAACACACACATGAATATATACAAGTACATATATACATATACATATAGATATATATATATCACTATATACACTATTATATATACACATAGACACACACACACATATACCCAAACTCATATACACTAATATATATATATATATATATATATATATATATATATATATATATATATATCACTTAAATATCATATATATAAATATAAATACACATGTACGTATAGCAAGGAGGACAATAAACCAAACACGTGGAGTGCACCGCACCCGTATCACACTAACTCTATGATACGCTTGCGATTCGACTCCACCACACAACCAAACGCATCTCGGAGGACACAAATAAGTCTAATACACTAATTATGAGTAATACGTATAGTAATTAGAATAACTACGTGTTCGTGTCATAATGTGATATACACAAGGCCCCGTGTCGGAGAAAAATCCCCCAAAATCAAACCGTTTAGTCAAATTGACGAGATACGACCTATACATACCCAATTGTGGACACAAAACTAGTCACAAACAAGTAATCATATGTCATTTAGATCTATTAGACCTAATGACAACCACTACATGTGTCAATCTCAAAATTCTCCCAAAATTGGTACCAAAATGCACATAACTTCCACAATAGGTTTCCGATGAACCTAAAACTAATTTCTATGGGTAGCCTATGCATGTGGGTTGGTTTCTTATATTTAAATCTCAGATCTAGAGTCTATTAGAAGGTGGAAAACTAAAATGTACCCATTGGGAGATGGATTCCCAATGAAAAGTCTCCCAAATGCAAAGTAGCTTCTCTCCTTGTAGATCTTGGCCTCCTCCTCCTTGCTCCTTGCTTTCTTCTTGTAGATCCTTGATGTAGAAGCCTTAATGAAGAATTTAAGAAGTAAATTGTGAAGAATTGGTGGAGAATTAATGAGGGAAAGAAGAAAATTGGAAGAGAAAAATTATAGATCTAAAGAATTGGGAATTTGGTAAAAATAAAATGGTTTCTCTCTCCTCTTGAGGTGGCCAGCCATATAACCCTCTCCTAAGACATGTGAAATGTCTCAATTACCCCTTGGGGCCTCTTACGAAGAATTTAATTAGGGAGGAAAGGTTCTAGTCTAATGGTTTCTCTAATTAATCCAACCTCCTAATCCATGGGCCTAATTCATGGGCTCAAACTAAACTCATCCAAAATATTAGTTTGTGCATCTAATAAATATGTTAGGTCCACTACACAAGTCTAAAATAAATTTACAACTAACAATAATTAAATAATACAATAATTAAATAATCATGCATGGACAAATATTAATTACAAATAATCCTAAAATTAAAATTACCCATGTCAATTACCAAACTACCCTTGAATGAAAATGTGAGGGTGACAGCCGGCCACATAAGAGACTCTTTCTCTCTCTCCTCTTCATTCTCTCAACTCATTTTAGATCCACAATTTAGTAGATACTCGATTCACTTTATCCCTCCTCCAATTCATCCCATCTCCCTCTCATTTCATCAAGCAAGGAGCATTGGAGCTTGGAGTTGCAAGGAGCACTAGGAGGAGTTTTGTCAAGGAGATCGTGTCCGAATTGTGTCTTTGGAAATAATTTATTGAGAATCCATCTTCCAATAGGTACAATACTGAATTCACCTTCTTCCTAGCCTCTAAATCATGTATTTGAATATTAGGAACCCTTTCATGGCATAGGGCTACCTATAGGAAGAAGTTCTAGGCTCATTGGTTGTGTATTATGATTTCTATATGGTAATTTGTGACTATTTTGGAGAAATTACAAGATTGACACATTAAGTGTGTGTCATGAGACTATGTAGTCTAATTAGACATAGATCGGGGGTTATGGGACTAGCTACTTGTCCACAATTGGACATAAGTAGGCCGTATTACGATAATATGTGATACGGAGCTCATTTTGGGTATTTTGTATGAATTCTCTTCAATACATATTGTAATCAGTTATAACATGTGTTATTATATGCAATTGATGTGTATGAATGATTATCATAGAGAATTTGGGGGTTTGACTCTTTGGTTGAGGTGTGTATCATGATTTCCCTAAGTATATAATCTAGGTGTTTATTTTAATGTCTCTAATGTATTATATATATAATGTGAGTGATTGTGTGTGTGTATGAATGTGAACATTAGTGTGTATATGATGGTTGTGTTCATTGGTTGTGTGTGTTAGATGTAGCACTGGTGTTTTAGTCACTGACTGAAGACTGTATCAGTCACTGATAGGGTGTTGTGCTCGAGTCCAAGCACACACAGGTAAGGAGTCTGAGGTTGTAAGAGAACGATGTCCAGTGAGGTGTTAGCTTTAGCAACTGCAACATAAGTGCACGATCAAATGAGATCGAGCGAGGGAATTCCTGTGTAATGGTTGTGTCTGTATGTGTGTGTGTAGGTCCAGTGGAGTTGGTTTCAGTGAGATTGTAGGGTTGGTTTCAGATCAGGGACTGCAGTGTAGAGGTTTGGGAAGGATGGGCTCGAGTGGATGTCTAACAAGTATGCAGCATTAGCAGCAACCAGAATTGGGGAACCCTGTTACTGATGCACATGTATCAGTTATAAACAATAATTGGTGTTAACTTTTAGACTTTCAGTTTTAAGTAAGGATATAAAGGGGTTACAGTGATTTCGAGACCCCTGTAAACAAACATTTTCAATTTTTATTTTCTTCATCTTATTAAGAAAAGATAATCAATGACAAAAAAAGACCAAAATAGCAAAAATGAATTTTTTATATATATATTTCATACGTTATTGGCGGGCTAAAAAACTATGCGGACGAGTGTGGATAGTTATAATTTATCCTACTAAAGAGTGTGTACACGTTATCAAAGGCATTACTCTAGTGGTAATATGACGGACCGCCTTGGAGTAGACCAAGTTTCGAATCCCCCTCCGTCGGTTGGATGCCTATTATAGTCACGGGTGGAGCCTAGGTATATATAAAAAAAATTCTATAGGCACTTCAAACTTTGCTTAGGAAAGCCCATTACTTCAGGACAACCCAGACTTTTACAATTTTTACCGAGAATAGCCCAAAATTTACTGAGGACAGTCCAACCCCCCCAAAGCTTTCCAAAACCATTCATTCAAATTTTTTACTCTCTCTCCTCAAATTCCCAAACCTCTTTCTCTCTTTTCTTATTCAAAATATCTTCCCTTTCTCTCCAACTCCTCAAATTCCAAGCAATGGTACCCAAACATTCTTCTAAATCTATGTATGTATCCAATATTCTTCCTCCATTAGGGTTTTAATTTTATTTATGTGTATATTTGATTTAATTTTCAAACGAAGTGATGAACCCTAAAAATCTTGCTAAAAATAGTTAAATAATAATTAGGCTATAATCTGGTTCTAATACCTAAAATAGTTAGATAAATTAGTATAAAACTAATTTAGGGTTGATATACGAAGTGATGAACCCTAAAAATAAAGTTTAGGGTATAAAAAATCCAACAACGTCGATAGTCGGGCTTTTTGCCTACATGACTGTAGGCAAATTCTACATTCCTATAAATATATAGGATTGTAGGGAATCCCACAGTCCTATAAATATATAGGATAGTAGGAAATCCCACAGTCCTATTGTACATATAGGACTGTAGGAAATCCCACAGTCCTACAATATATGTAGGACTGTAGGTAATCCCACAGTCCTGTGTATAATTTGAACTGTAGAATATTATTACAGTCCCAATTTATCTGTATATCTGAAATTATTTATTTCTTTTCATTAAATCGGTAGCTGTGAAAAGAAAATGACCCACAACATTGACACACAAGGAACATAACGTGGATCGTGTAGTTGAGAGACCACTCAGAATTGCCGAACTAGAGCCACATAGACAAGTCACTGCGACGCCGCCGTGCAAGTCTTGTTTGAAGAAATCGGCTCCTCCTACTCCTCCGTATTCTTCCTCTTCCGAGGAATACATGGCTCCTACTACTCATCCGTCTGCTTCCTCCTCTGAGGAAGACGTGCCTACTGCCCGAACCCGGCCAGATGATGATTCAGGACCTTTTCAGCAGTCGGCTAGTCCAATTTTGGCACGTCCAAAATGTTGCTCTATGTTGTTGTCATTCGACAACCATATTGTATTTAAAATATGGAAAGAGTGTCGCTACCACATTTTCTAGAAAGTGATATTTTGGTCATTTTATAATTAATTAAATATTATACATGTTGTATAATTATTTATTGTATTATTTAATTATTGTTATATATTAGTTTATTGTTTTGGGCTTGTGTTATTGGATCTAACTAGTTTAGATTAGATCCATGGACCAACATTTATATTTAGTTAGAATTAAGCCCAATAATAAGTCCATTCATTATGAGGAGTATTAATTAAATTAAACCCATTAGACTAGAACCTTTCCTCCTTAATTATTTCTTCATGAGAGTCCCCAAGGGGTATTTTAGACATTGCATAGTGGCTTGGGGAGGGGGTCAAGTGGCCGGCCTTCATAAAAATTGGAGGGAAATTTCTCTCTCCTTATTTTTATTTCAAATCTAGATCTAGAATTTTTTCTTTCCAATTTCTTCATTCCCACACCAAATTTATTTTCAATTCCTTCCCGAATCATCATTGGAGCCTATTGAAGTGAGAATCTACAAGGAGGAAGTAAGGGTCTACAAGGAGGAGCAAGGATCTACAAGTTCAAGGTTATTTTCACCAAATTTGGAAGTTTCATTAAAAATCCATCTCCTAATAGGTACAATTCAGTTTTTCCTCTTTGATTAGACTATAAATCTGTATTTTAATAATTAGGAACCACCCCATATGCTAAAGCTACCCATGGGAATTGGAATTAGGTTCATAAGAGGCCTATGGAGAAAGTTTTGTGTTATTTTGGGAGAATTTCGAGATTGACACATTTTGTGTTTGTCAATTGGTCAATTAGACCAAATTGACATGTGTTTGATTGTGTGTGGCTAGTGTCGTATCCACAATTGGATACGTGTAGGCCGTATTCCGATAATTTGGAGATACAGGTTAAAACTATTTAAAGTTGAAGTGACTGCAAAAAAATAGGATTGCAAAAAATTAGGACAGACCTCAAAATAACTAGGACTGTAGGGAATGTGTGTCACGTCCCAGTCCCAAAATACACGGGACCATGCCACGTGGCAATGGCCAGCTAATACGACTTCGAAGGATTACCCAATTTAATAGATCCGACGAAGCGTAATACGCTGTCCTAATATACTAACAAGTCTAATATGCTAACATGCAGCAGGTAAATGTCTAATCTCATCCACAGAATACAATATAAGAAGTGCTGAAATATATACTGAAAATAAGTGCAGAATCTGAATGTCATAATACAATCCAAATAAGTCTGATGGGGACAAACCCACTGAAATACAATAATAAAATAAAAACACGGAAAGTAGGAAGATAGCTAGACTAGAGCATCAACTAGCTAGATAAAGACGCTCTAACCCAAGGTAGCAGCGTACCCCAAATCACGGAAACTCCTCTGGAAATGCCTCAAAGTCCTCAGTCACGAATCCTGTCTCTACTCCTGCTCCGTAGATGTTTGGGTACAAGTGCTCGTCCGGATCTGGAAGGGAACCAGGTCCTCAGAGGGACGTAACAAGATACAAAAATACATGCCATAAAGTAAATACTGTATAAACTCGAGGGTGAACTAACCAGCTAAGTGAAAATGTATTTGAAGACAACCTTGGTACGTATGGGTAGGTAAAAGGTATAAAGCCTAGCGTCAAGCCAGAGGCTAAGTACCTGGCATTAGCTGTAAACTAGATGCCAGGAGTATATGCTGACTACATCACCGATCATGATAGCGCGCAGCTAGTAACCTTTGTCGGATGTATCGACAAGCATATACGCCCATAACCGGGTAGCACTGAGCCCATAACTGGGTAACACATGGCCCATAATCGGGTAACACTGAGGCTCACGACCCCGTAGTTTACTCTGAAACTACGGTAGCCAAATGTCTGTCTCATACGCATACTAATTGTCTTTCCCGCCCAGTGCCAATGTACAAGTAGCGAGTACGACGTGGACATCTCGTACTATAATGCAAGTCGCTACATAATATACAACTAAGCTAAATACCGTCACACGTGCTGCTCACACCGATGGCCAGTCAAGTATGAAGCACGCGTCCCTACATGAACTCACTCTGTGACGTACAATGATACGTGTCAAGGCCTGGGGAGTCATATTGATAACTCCACAATTTTAGGTGGGTCCACTAGATACTAGGTCAGACACAAGTCCTAACTTCAACGCCTTTGTTGACTGCACCCGAGTCTTTCTCGGATGAGCACAATTATATAATATTTAAATAATAAAATATGCAACTAAATAATATCTGAATTTAAACAGTACAACAAGACAAGGTATACTTGCCTGAAACTCTGGTGTGCACAAGTAAGGATCCGGAACTCGCAGCCAAGGTAGAATCGTCTTGGATGCATACGAATAAATAACAATAAATATTAATCACTATATTACACTATGCTAATCATGTACACAAGTACAACTTACGCAACATCACGAGTTACGCAGATACCAATTATACGTTCTAATTAAATACATTGGCTAGGGTTGACTAGTCACGGATCAAGGGGGTAGGTGTACACTAAGGTATCATTTCTCACATGTTACAAACACGGTCACATCTAGGATTCGGGTAGGTGCTAAATTGCACATCTAACACAGGCGTACTAGGTATCCTACTTATTTTCAGGACACGTCTGATATGGGTAACCATCTAGGTCTCCATGTACGTCATGTCCTCAGATATCGTGCACAACGAGAATACGACTTACCAACATACGTTACAAAATCCAATAACGTATAATACAAAAATACAAGTCCTAGCTAACATGGTAATGCATAAAGCCAATTTGTCTAAACCCTTAGGTCAACATAAATGTAACACATTAAATAACCAGGATTTCTATGAGGTAATCACTAACACTAATTTTATTCTAACATATGTACACCCATACACAATACACAAGGGTTCACAACTACACATGTAGAAAGGAAGGGTAAATGTATACCTAGTCGTGATCGTGGCCGAGGGGGCGATGTCTGCGGGTCGTCGGCGGCCTGCCTCCAGCGAGGGAGGGCGGTGCTCCGGCGAGACACAGCACGTAGCAGCAGCAGCTCCGGCAGCAGCTGCGACAAAGGCAGCAGCTTGCAGCGGCAGCGGCGGCGTCTGGGTCAGCGGTGGCAGGTTGTTGGCGGTGGAGGAACGACCGTGGGAGGACGGTGGTGGAGATGGTCGGGGTCAACGGTGGCTAAGGTGGTGGAGATGAGCGGAGGGGGAGTCGGGTGGAAGGGTGCTGCGGGTTGGTAATGATGGTATTGTTGATGGTGGTCGTACCGATGATGTCGGTGGTGATGGTGACGACGGTGGCGGTGGAGATGGTGATGATGGTGGTGGTGGAGATGGTGATGACGGTGGCCGTAGAGGTGGTTGCCTGTGGTGGCGGTGGGAATGATTGGGGAAGGAGGGAGTCGGGTTGACGGTGGTGCGGGTTGGTGATGGTGATGAGGTGAAGGGAGGAGGCGGAGACGGCTGGCGGTGGTGCTGTGGCGGCGGGTTACTGTCGAGGGGGGACAGGCGGAGGAGGAAGGTCGTAGCTGAGGCGGCGGGGCTGTGCAGGAGGTGGTCGGGTTGAAGGGGGAGGTGACCGGGTGAAGGGTGGTGGCCGGGTTATTGGTGAAGGTGTAGTGGTTTTCTAGGGTTTCGGGTTGAAGATGATATGGCTTTGATTTTAGGAGAGAGAGAGGGTGTGTATATAGGAGAGAGAGAAGGGGTGTTCTCCTTGGGATTAGGTCCGGCTGTGGGTTGTTTCTAGGGGTGAGGGAAGCCTCCACATGATGAATAAGTGGCTAGGATGATGGGGGTTTGAAATGGAGGGTGGAGATGTAAGGGGATAAAGTTGTATGAAGTACAACAAAGGGGGGGGGGATTTTGGGTGGACCGGTCAAAGAGGAGGAAAGGGTTTCTTCATGGAGTGGATCCAATGAGGGATGGATATCTCACTGGACTTTGCATAAAAGTCCCCAACAATTAAAAAATTGCACAAAAGTGGAGTTTTGGGATTGGATGAGGAAAAATACCATATTTGGTATGATGTAGTGGGTTAAAATGGTGTGTGGTATTTAGTATGAACCTTGAGGGTGTGAATGGGGGGTTTGTGTTGGAGTTGGGTCTAGTTTTGGGTGAGGTTGGGTCCTTACACCAATTTAATTAAAATTAGTGTAAGTGTTGTTCTCTAATAAATTTGAAGTGCATATGGTTAAAATTGGGTGGGGCACAAGTGTCATGGACGTAGTAGACTCAGAATATAATATTGTCATAAATTGGGTTGTACAAAACGGGTCGAGATTGTGTCTCCAATTTCGATTGGAACGGACAAGGATGCAAAGTTTGATTTATATGAATTTAAGAATGGACGTTTGTAACAAATATTGTGTGACTAAAATGAAGCACAAGAGAGGGTATTTATGAGTTACACAAAGGTTAGAATGGAAGGCTGGCATGACTAGGAAACGTGTATAAAATTTGTTTGAAAGCAAATGCTAGTGTAGCGCTCCAAATATCGAAGCAACGGTAAGGTGCACAAAGTGATACAAATATTGCATAATAAATCTAAAATACTGTGTTCTAATTCTAATTGGCTTCAACTAACCCTAGTCTTCTCTATCTAAGCTAAGTAGACCTAAATTTGGTCGAGGGGTTTTACAATGTGACAGTCCTATTATTTTTCAGGATTGTAAATTTACTTACAGTCCTAAGAAAAAAAAAGGACTGTCAGTTGTTTGACAGTCATAATTATTTATAGGACTGTTAGTTGTTTGACAGTCCTACTTCCAAAAATCCCGACAATAAATTGTCAAATTCATTACCGAGGGTGCTTCGGAAGAACCGAGGAGTTCTTCGGCTGTAGCGGAGAGAGGATTAAGTGTATTAGGTGATCCAATTTATTCGAGATGCATCTCTTCTACATTAAACACATAAAATTCAATATTTATATGTGGACCTAATGTTTGAAAAATTCAATTGTCATAGTTAATCGATGATATACCAAATAACAGTTGAATATTGTAACTTTTTGTGTAGTGGGACTATTATTTTTATCTCCAATCTTCACTTTAGTGTATAGGATTTTGAGAATTGGTAGAAAGTTGGTTTTGGAAGAAGGGAGCATAGAGAGAAGAGAGCATGGGAAGAAGAGAAATGTTGTAATCTATTTTTTTATTGGTTTTTATATCAAAATATTGGTTGCCCTCAAACAAAATATTTTAGTGACAAACTTGTAAATAAACTGAAAAAAATAAGCTATCCTCAAGCAAAAATATGAAGTGCCTGTGCAAAATTGCAAAAAAAAAAGGTTTTTGATAAAGGCACTGCAAAGATGACTCGAACTGCCCCAAATTTTTTTTTTCTAAAATTTTCACTTAAAATTTTACTCAGGGCTAACCCAAAAATTTATTTAGTATTGTCAAAATTCTGACAGTCCTTTCAATATTTTGGACTGTCAAAATTTTTACAGTCATAAATAATTTTTTAGGCTAATCCCGAGTAAATTTTTAAATGAAAAATTTAGAAAAAAAAAATTCAGACCAGTCTGAGGGGTGAGCAATTCTCGGTTTTTAACCGAAAACCGAATCGAACCGGACCGAAATTGAAATTCGGTTCGGTTTTTAATCAACCGGTTCGGATTTCGGTTTAATCATTTGATTAATTTCGGTTATCGGGTCGGATTTCGGTTTTGGATTCCGAAATCCGAACCGAACCGAAAACTGAATCAGTCAGTCAGGTGCAATTACTATTTTACCCTTCAGTCTATATAAAAAAAACCGAAAATAAATCGAACGATTTAAATTTTTTTTGTATAAAATTAGTTTATTGTTATTTTTGGTACACAATTTTGGTTTTTTTGAGTTAGGTTTGGTTTTTTTTTTCGGTTTTTATGAATTTGGTATACACTCACCACTTGGACCTAAAAACCGAACCGACCGAGATTCGAACCGATTTAATTCGGTTCGATTTTTTCGGTCATTACAAATTCAGTTCAGTTTTCGGTTTTGCAAAAAGCGATTTTCGGTTCAGTCAGTTTTTGAATATTTGATTCGGTTTGAACCGAACTGAACTATTGCTCACCCCTAAGTTTGAGTGTATTTTGTAGTGCCTTTATTATCAGCCAAAAAAATAGAGACTAAATATCCGTAAAGTTATTTCAGCAAGGAGTTGTATGCTAGGAGAAAGAGAGGGGAAATGGAAAGAAGTGGGAGCAGATGGCGGCAGAACGCCCTGAGATCGGGTGTGATAGTTATTGGAGCCATCGCCTTCGGGTACCTCTCCCTCCAAGTGGGTTTCAAACCCTTCCTTGAACAGGCTCAGGAAGAGGCATCGAGGAGGTCCGAATCCGCAACCCGCGAACCCGAAAGCGCCGTGGAAGAAGAACAGAACCATCATCACTACGAGGACAAGGTCAAGGTCCTCGAATGAATGAGAAATAAGTAAGAATCTACTACTTCTTTCTCTATGGGAAATTGTTACTTTGTGATTGAATTTCTTGTATCCACTTATGGGAATGAAACGAGTCGAGATTATTACAATATTGCCATTAGGTATCTCGATTTTATGGATGGAGTCATCGAACTGAACTGAAGTAAGAGAGAGAGAGAGAGATTTATCAGGTTGAATTGGATTTCTTATGTTTTTATTCATGTCCAAATCCATAAGATTCAAGAAAGAAGAATAAAGAGTTGGGCACTTCTTTTGTTTTTGGTATTATTTACACTTGTACTTCTCTGTTGTACTGTCAATTACTCAAAACTTTGTGTCGTACAGAGGGTTCATGGGTATTGTGATAGTTGATTAGTGTGAAAGGAATTGATCACTCTTAGGTGTGTTCACATTGAACAAGTTTTCCACGAAAGATCTGATGTTTGTGTGAGACTAGTTTATTTTTGTTGGCCACCTCATATTATTTGGTAACCTAGTGTTAGCACAATATTGTAAGATGAACTTGGATTAAGACTGTTTTACGGACATGTTGTGCCAGTTCTAAAAGTGAGGAATGAATGAGCCATAAATGTCATTTTTTAACATTTAGACCTATGAAAGCGTTGTTAAAAGCACACCTAGACACAAAGCGCATTTAGGCCCTGGCTTGTGCATCGCTTCATCTGAAGTACACGTAGTTGTGCGTAATAGTTTAGGAAAGAGGTAATGCGGTCCTAGGATCACACCAGAATCTAATGTTGTGATTTTGAGTGTATTTTAAGAAGCCCAAAGTCTCCAAGGTTCAAAGTTCAAACCTGACCTGTTATGTAACTTAACAGTTACTAATCATAGCCACAATTCTCTCTCTCTCTCTCTCTCTCTCTCTTTCCCCCTCCCTCTTTCACAACTCAACTCCAGTTGACCACCAACCTCACCCACCAATCTCACCGACGACCAACGACCACCTCAACCTCCAACCACGACTCCAGATGACCTTCTTCCTCTTCCTTCCCAATCAAACTTGCTACCGACTGCCTTGACCTCTAGCCAGCCAACCCTCTTTCTCGTCCTCCCCCACCTACCTCGCCTCGACTCCAACAACAGATTCGACGTCTCCTCAACCCAGTCATGCGGTCTACATGTTCTCAATGACATCTCCTCGACGCAGTCACGAAGTCAAAGTTTCTCCCTCGACTGCTCTTTCCTTTTTCCTTCACTACAATCGATGTCTCCTCCTCGCAGTCAGCATAAACTTTCAAAGGCATATGCAAAAGTAAGCTAATATGAGACAAAATACACATGTTTTTTGTACTGTGCATGAGTGATGACCTTTGGCACCCTTTTCACCTCCGGCAACTACTGACATATGTTAGAAGTTTGTTGGGGCGAGTTATTTCAGTTTGGACAAGTCAAATTTTCTCGCATAATTCTTTCAACCTCAAAATGATCTTGAAGTTTTGTTGATTAGGAAGGTTTTATGTTATATTTCATTACCCTGTACACATAGACGTACTGTTTTAAAGAAATTTACTCCTCTCTTTTTAACAGTTTCAATGGATGCCAGATAGATCATAACAAGATCAGGCAAGTAGTTGATGGTTGTAGATTTGAGTGGCCATTTTTACTTGCTAAAGTCATTTCTTTGGAAGTATCCTAGTTTCACCTTCTAGAGGAAGATTGACTCGTTCAATTTACCCTTCTAAGACTGATTTAGGAATGTTTTTGTTATCTTTTCTATCAAGAGCCTACAACAGCTTGCTCACATATTTGATGTAGATTTGTCGGACAATATTTCAAACTTGTTTGGAGAAATGTATTCTCTTGTTACTCTCCTTTTTGCAATTATGATCTTATTTCCTCCTGTCCTTTTTTCGAATTTTCTTCTCTCTCTCTCTATTCAAATATTATTTATTTCTTCAAAGTACCTAGGTAAAGTTAAGGGACTGACAACACGGAAACGTCAATCGTTGAAATCAATGACCCAAGATACAAGGGTTGGCACCTCCCACGCAATATAATTAAAAGAGAAAAGTCTTATTGATAACTCAAATAATAACAGTCAACTTGTTTATTGTCTTCTACATAACACCTATTTACAAGTAAAGGTAACTTAACCCTAAGAAAGAACTCCTAAACAAATAAGGGGAAAAATACTAAAAATAGGCCAAAATATCATTAAAAAAAAACCAAAAATAGGCTCAGCCGCCTTGAACCGGTATTCTAGTCTGGCCCAACCAGAATACCGGTTTTTCCAATGCCAAATTGTGCAAAAATCAGCCAAGACTCAATTTTCTGGTTGCCCTGACTGGAATTGTCTGAACCTATAATATGCGTCACTGAATCGCCTTCGGGTGGTTCTCAAGTTCCCTTAAGTGGGCAGAGACCCTTAAATCTTAATGCCCCTAAAGTAACCTAAGCTCCTAAGTGACGTATAGGCAGATTTAGTCTTGTGTTAGTCTGTCAACTCTCTTGCATTCCATCTAAAAGAAATAGAAAGGTTTAGAGCAACGTCACCAAAAATCTAAATTAGGCAAAGTGATAGAAACCATCACGATGAATGCAGTTGCATTTAATAAATTAAAAAATGAAAAAGTTTCGTGTAAGCACCTTTACACTTGTTTGGAATTGGACAAGTAGGAAAAATGAGTTAGAAGAAGCTCACTGATGAATTTGAGCGGAGAACAGAACACTGCTAGGAGCCTAGAGCATGCCTGAAATTGTTTTTTATGTACACACGTTTTGGGAGAACTATTCAGGATAGGGGTATACCAGAAAAAATTTCAAGGCTAACTGATATTGTTATACTTTACATTTCATATTCCTCAGAATCTTTTGGGTAGTTCTAGGAGAATTATAGGTTTTTATGGTATGTCAGAAACAAGATTTTATCAAGTTTTTCTTTTGTATTTCTGTTCTTACTTTCGGAAATCATTCGTTGGATAACATGCTCAGAAATAATAGTGATCATGTTTCATATTACCCCACAGGAAAAACTTGCTGATGTTGGAACCAAATGTGTATTGTACCAATACCAATACATATTTTGGAGTAACATATCATTTTTTATTGGCAATACAGTAACAAGCAATTCATGGAACCGTAGATGTTTTTACATGACATTCTTAGCTGGCAGGATCTGAGCAACCCGTCTTCAACTCTTATTAGCATTGACTTGCACAATTACAAAAGGATACATGGATTTAATAACCGATTGGCTCGATGGAGATTAGTCTTCTTCGATGCAACCTGTTAGTCCCGAAGTCAGATCAAAGTAAAGGAGATCCACAAAGTAGAGACTCACACAAGAGTTCCTCTACAAAAGTTGGTGCACTGAGATTCACACAAGAGTTCCTCTTCAGTGACACACAACTCCACAAAAGCACTGTACCAAGAACATGTTACAAACTGACCAAAGAGAAAAGGAAAGAACAAAAATCAGTAAGAATTATAAAACGTTCTTCTCTTTACGTTCGCAGACGCTACAATGAGAAAGAACGAACACAAGAAAGAAAAAACAAAGAAAGAAACTCCTTGCTGGGGTGATCAAAATCACCGTTACTCAAGGCAAGATTCGTCCTACACGACGATCTGTCCCCCGGATCCAGCAAGTTCACACGAGAACTTCTGTAACGCTCTAAGTCACCTTCGGAATCACTCGGTAAAAGAATATGTTGAAGGGTGTTCAATGGGCCGCATGCTTCTCTGGTCCGCTGGTTTTTCTCTCTCAATTTTTCCAACAGCCCAAATGATAGAGGAGAGCCTCTATATATAAAAAAGATTTCAACACCTATACGGCATGAGAAAAAACCAGGCCGCATACGCGCTGACCGACTAGTTGCCCCCAAACTCGGACGACAGGGCTGCATGAGCCGACCGCGCCGCATGCATGTTGTACTGCACAGAGCAGACAGCGCCGTCAGGCGCCGAAAGCTGCAGCCGCGTGGCACAGAGAGCCACGTGCCGCCCGCGCCGCTCTAAGCCGCCAACAACAGTCCCTGTCCCCTCCACATAGTTTCTTGCCTCATGATGACTTGGCCGCAAGGTCCCTGGCCGCATGGGCACCGGGCCGCATGGGCTCCTGGTCGCATGCGCACCGAGCCGCATGGACACTTGGCCGCATGGGTACCGGGGGCATCTGGCCGCATGCGCACCTGACCGCATGGGCACCTGGCTGCATACGCCCCTGACCACATGGCCCCTGGCAGCATGTGCTCCTGGCCGCTTGGGCTTCAGGCCGCATAGCTCCATGAAACATGCGCTCGAGCAAGCAACCGTGCATGCAACTCGTGCATAAAGGAAGCCCGCAATCGCCATGCGACGATGCTGACGTGCTAAGTGCAAAGTGCGCTAACAAAGCGCCACTTTGCACCCTTGAGCCAGAGTCCGAGTCGCTAAGCCCCTACGGGACTTAGCTCCTAAGGAAAACTTTCCAAATGTGGCGACAAAATAATGATTGTCATAATGAGGTTCACACTTAATCCTTCTAGGAAAATCAACCCACATGGACCACCACCCCATGTGTATATAGCAATACTAAGCAAATCTATATATTGAGATATACACATTGGTGGTTTTTTAATGTGGGACTAAAACTCCCAAACCAAAGTGGAAAAACACCAACAATCCCCCACATATATCACAATATATGGTCGAACGTTTCTCACAGTGACTATCCATCATGCATTATGATAGATATCGTCCACGACTTGAATCTTTTCGCATGGGTCAAACAACAGTACGATACAAGAATAGCCAACGCCTTCAATTCTGAACCATAGTTGTTGTTCTTTCCATTGTATAATGACATCAGCTGTGCCTCCGGTTGCACATTAAAGGCCCTGTGCTGATCTGGTTTCGATGTATGTATCTTGGGTGTGTACAAGTTTACCCTCAAGAGACGGCCTATATCTCTGTCCACTTAGGTGAGTTCCTTTCAAGAGAATTTAATATTTTCCAGCATGAAGCATTGCGCTTCCATGCGGTGCTACGCCGCTGTAACATGGCTCGTAGTCGAGGTTAACTACCTCATATGGTGTCACCCACAGTAGCATGAGGTCACTAGTCTCTTAGTAGTGCTGTACTACATCCAAGCATGAAGCCTTGCGCTTCTGTGTGGTGCTACGCCGCTGTGACATGGCTCGCAGCCGAGGTTAGCTACCTCATGTGGTGTCGTCCACTGTAGCATGAGGTCACCGGCCTGTTAGTAGTGCTGTGCTACAACTCTATCTTTTCAGCATTAGGCTACCTGCCTATTTGCGGTGCTACTGCCGCTGTGAGATGGCTCGCAGCCGAGGCTTTACATCTTTTTTTACCTCATCGTGGTGTCACACTACTGTAGCATGGAATACAAGTCCCTTGTAGTGCTGAACTACACGTGCTTCCTGCAGCGCACGCCAGACATTTACTCTGTCCGAGAACTCATTAAGGCGTCAAAGCCATCCTTACACAGGGATTGTTCTATAGAACAAAAAAGTAGACTACAGTGGTTTCAGGTACGTATCCCACATTGTCCATAAGGATTACCCACTGTACCTGATATTTTTTCAGTCAGTGGTCCTCCCTTGAACCAAAAGCTAGATGCCTAGTATATTTCTCTTTGAACTAATAGTATAAAACTTAATGGTAGGATTACAACACAATATCAGAGGTCCTTGAAGCCCATTTTACCTGCTGTGTCTTCGACTAGCTGGTGCTTGAGACCTTTAGTGAATGGATCCGTCAGGTTCTCCTGACTACGAACATCCACCACTGCAATGACACTAGTCTTGATGAGATTGTTCAGTGCTCTGTGTCGAAGCCGCACAGTCATCTTCTTACCATTGAAGAGATTGTTAGATGCTACTGTTGCAGCTGCCTGGTTGTCGCAGTATATCGGTACAGCCGGAATCTGCGCACTAACCATTGGAAGATCGTACATGATCTCCCGAAGCTATTCTGTTTCATCTGCTACAGCTGCAAGTGCATAGAACTCAGACTCCATTGATGAGCGTGAGAGCATGGTCTGCTTCTTCAACTTCCACGATATATCAACTCCACCCATTGAGAAAATATATCCTCCTGTGGATCTCTCGCTCTCTTCTTCTGAGTACCAGCTAACATCACTGAAGCCTTCTACCACTGCTGGATCTCCGCTGTAGTAAAGTGCAAACTTCTGAGTCTTCTTGAGGTATCTCATCACCCTCTTCACAGCTTTCCAGTGTTCAACACATGGGTTACTCGTGAATCTACTCAGCATCCCCACAGTAAAAGCAATGTCAGGCCAGTGGCATTTGTAGCATACGTCAAGCTCCCGAAGACGTTAGAATACTTCAACTGTCTGACGATTTTTCATGGGTTAGGTTTCAGTTTCTTGTCACACCTATATGGAGTATCGATCTCTGGAAGATCCTGATATCCATAGCATGTGAGCATCTTCTCCACGTAGTGAGCTTGTGATAGAGCAAGTCCAGCTTTCGTTCGGATTATCTTAATCCCAAGGATGACATCTGCATCTCCCATGTCCTTCATACTGAATTTAAACGAGAGGAACATCTTTGTTATAGTGACACATTCTCCATCAGTGCCTAGGATTAGCATGTCGTCCACATCGAGACAAACGATGACACCTCTATCGTCAGCGAACTTCGTGTACACACACTTATCGGTTTCGCTGATCTTGTAGCCATTTGATCTGATAACTTTGTCAAACTTCTCGTGCCACAATTTGGGAGCTTGCTTCAGACCATACAGAGATTTTACCAGTTTGCATACTTTGTCTTCAAGATCTTTGACGACAAACCCTTCTGGCTGCTGCATGTAAATCTCTTCAGTCAGTTCACCATTCATAAATGCTGTCTTGACGTCCATCTGATGAATCACCATTATGTGAATAGCACCTAGAGCAATCAGCATCCTGATAGTAGTCATCCGTGCAACGGGAGCATAGGTGTCGAAGTAGTCAACCCCCTATATATGGCCTTGAACTTGTCAACAGTTCCGTCTGCTTTCATCTTCTTCTTAAAGATCCATTTGCATCCGATGGGTTTAGCTCCTTCAGGCAGATCGACTAACTTTCAAGTATTATTAGAAGTTATCGAGTCAAACTCGTCATGGATAGCCTCTTTCCAGAAAATAGTATCTCTGGTTTTCATTGCCTTATCAAAGGTAAGCTGATCAGCTTCCACATGTTAGGTAACAAAGTCTTCTTCGAAGTCCTTCGGCCTCCTCACTCGCTTTGCTCTCGGCTCAGCGGGTTGTGGTTCAAATGTTGTCTCATCAACGACTTCTTCTTGGACTACTTCTCTCTGAGAGGTACTTGTCTCGTCTATGCTAGCGCATTCTCCGGGACATCCGCGAGAACAACATTCTTGTGCCTAGCAAACTTGTCTTCAAAGAATTCCGCGTCGCGAGATTCTATGATATGATTAGAGTCGATATCAAGGAACCTCCGAGCATCACTCTTATCAGCATAGCCCAGAAATATGGTCTTCATAGTTCTCATTCTCAGCTTCTGAATCTTGAGGTTTGGAAGCTTCACATACGCCAGACACCCCCACACTCGAATGATATTCAAGTTGGGTCTGACCTTGAACCAGAGTTCATGAGGAGTAATGTCAGATGTCGCGAACGGTACTCTATTCAGAATAAACGTAGCCGTAAGCGCTGCTTCTCCCCAGAAGCACTTTGGAAGTCATGCTGTCAGCAACATGGAGTTCATCATCTCTGTCAGCGTCCTGTTCTTCCTTTCTGTTACACCATTAGATTGGAGAGAATACGAAGCAGTAATTTCGTTGACAATTCCATGTTCTTTGCAGAACGATACGAATCCCAAGGAACGATATTCTCCGCCTCGATCGCTTCTGAGTCTTTTGAGTTGTTGACCGGTTTGACGTTCTGCTTCAGCCTTGAAGTTCTTGAACTTCTCGAACGCATCGTCTTTCGACTTGAGAAGATATATGAACACGTACTTCGAGAAATCATCAATGAAAGTGATGAAATACTTCATTCCGACTTTTGTGGAGAATTGTTTGAAGTCACAGATATTTGAGTGTACCAACTCTAGAAGATTTGTGCTTCGGTTCACTCTTCTGAACGGCTTCCTGACGATCTTCATCTGCGTACAGACTTCACATTTCTCCACCTCCTTATCCCCACACTTGGAGATAAAGTCTAGACTAGACATCTTGTTAATGCGTTTACAATGCACATGTCCTAGTCTATTATACAACTCAAGAGAATAACCAGAAGTAGAGACTGCATTAATACAAACAGAAGGAGTTACAAGCTGCAGTTTAAACATCTCTTCGGTACATAAAGCTTTTCCGAAGTATGTTTCCTTGTTGGACATTACCATCTGACCGACATTGATATCCATCCTCAGGCTCGCCTTACACAACAGACTCCTAGAAACCAGATTCTTGGCGATCATTGGTACGTGCTTCACATTCTTCAGTGTAAGTGACTTTCCAGAAGTCAGTTTTAGCACTATCGTCCCGACCCCAGTACTGCAACTTGAGACTTATCCGCCATCGAGATTTTCTCAGAGGTAGGCTCGTACTTGGCGAACAACTCCTTAGACCACACGTAGCAAGATGCACCAGTGTCCACCCACCAGTCGGTGTCCACGCTATGTGACTCAACCTGCGCAATCATAGCAACTAGGTTAAGCTCACCTTGCTCTTTCGGTTTAGGCTTCGACCTGCAGTCGCTCTTGTAGTGACCCCACCATAAATTTGTCTTCCTGCTTCATGCCTCTTCCTCCAGTTTCTGCTGCATCTTCAGAAGTTCCTTAACTTGTGGTAACATCACATTCTCGTCCTCAAATTGCAAAGTGAAGAACTTCTCGATGAGATAGATTTTAGACATTTTTTCGTCAGTTTTGTAGTGCTTCTCAAGAGATTTTCGGACATTTCTTGCCTTCTCCTTCTTGCTGTAGGACTCTGCCATTGAGTCATCCATAGCATTGAGAATCAACAACCTGCAGAGGTCGTTGTCTTCCTTCAACTTGGAGTGTGCGTCCTGCGCCACATAAACTGCAAGCTCTTCTCCATCTTCGGAAATGGTAGGTTCAGGATCAACCAACACATAAGCAACTTTAACAAGACGAAGATTCAAGGAGATCTTCCTCTTCTAAATGTTGTAGTGTTCACCATCAAACTTCTCAAGCTTGTGAAAGCTAGTAACGAGAAGGTTTGAGCGGTTGTCCATTCTAACTCGGATCTTGCCTTGAGATTGTTAGTCCTGAAGTCAGATCAAAGTAGAGGAGATCCACAAAGTAGAGACTCACACAAGAGTTCCTCTACAAAAGTTGGTGCACTGAGATTCACATAAGAGTTCATTTTCAGTGACATACAACCTATGCAGTTAATAACGGTTTTTTCATGATAACGGTCCAGTAGAGTTATAGATATATCACCGATATATCGGTTTTATAACGGTAAATATCGGTTTGTATTTTTAACACAATTTTTATATATGAACAATACACTTAATAGTTTTTTATTATAAAATATGTAGAAAGTATACATATCGTCGAGAAATCCAAGAGATCCAAGATAAATGAGATCACTTGAGGAACTACATCTCTAAATAAGATAAAGGAGATCACTTGAGGAACTACATCAGCGACCCGCAAATTTTTCTTTTCCTCTTCTCCTCTAGAGCAGCCGCAATTTTTTTCCCTCTTTCTCTCGCATCAGCGACCCTATTCCCTGTTAAAAAAAAAAGCTACTGTGAGATATCGGTTTTTATTAAAACCGATATTTGACAAAATATCGGTAATATCTGCCGATTTTATCGGTTCCGATATTTAACCGATTTTTTTCAAAAAAATATCGGTTCGTGACCGATACCGTTATATATCGGTGATATATCCGATATATAACGGTTTTTAACTACATAACATACAACTCCACAGAAGCACTGTACCAAGAACATGTTACAAACTGACCAAAGAGAAAAGGAAAGAGCAAAAAACAACAAGAATCAGAAAACGTTCTTCTCTTTACGTTCGCAGACGCTACAATGAGAAAGAACGAACACAAGAAAGAAAAAACAAAGAAAGAAACTCCTTGCTGGGGTGATCAAAACTACTGGTGCTCAAGGCAAGATTCGTCCTACACGACGATCTACCCCCAAGATCCAGCAAGTTCACACGAGAACTTCTGGAACGCTCTAAGTCACCTTCGGAATCACTCGGTAAAAGAATATGTGGAAGGGTGTTCAATGGGCCGCATGCTCCTTTAGCCCTCTCTGGTTTTTCTCTCTCTCTCTCAAATTTTCCAACAACCCAAATGAAAGAGGAGAGCCTCTATATATAAAGAGGATTTCAGCACCTATGCGGTCTGAGGAAAAACCAGGTCGCATACGCGCTGACCGACTAGTTGCCCCCAAACTCGGGCGACAGGGCTGCATGCGCTGACCGCGCCGCATGCACGCTGTACTGCACAAAGCAGACGGTGCCGCCAGGCGCAGAAAGCTGCAGTCGCGTGGCACAGAGAGCCACGCGCCGCCTGCTCCGTTTTGAGCCGCCAACAGCAGTTCCTGTCCCCTCCACAGTTCCTTGCCTCATGATGACCTGGTCGCAAGCGCACCGGGCCTCATGTGCCCCTGGCCGCATAGCTCCACGAAGTATGCGTCCGAGCAAGCAACTCGCCCATAAAAGGAGCTGGCTGCATGCGCACTGGACCGCATAGCTCCACGAAGCAAGCAACTAACACATAAAAGGAGCACACGAGCGCCATGCGACGATGCTAAGTGCAAAGTGCGCCAACAAAGCGCCACTTTGCGGCCTTGAGCCCGAGTCCGAGTCAGAGTCCGGATCGCTAAGTCCCTATGGGACTTAGCTCATAAGGGGAACTTCCCAAAGGTGATGACAAAATAAAGATTGTCATAATGGGGTTCACACTTAATCCCTCTAGGAAAATCAACCCACATGGACCACCACCTCATGTGCATATACCAATACTAAGCAAAGCTATATATTGAGATATACACATTGGTGATTTTTCAATGTGGGACTAAAACTCCCAAAGCAAAGTGGAAAAATACCAACACAACCCTCAGAAGAAGGAACACTTAAAGCCAACGGCCTAGGAACATGAGTAAAACCTGGAGAAGTCAAAATATAAGAGTCAGCAGCATGGTCTGGATATAACAACAGAATTCAAATCAAGTGCTTTTATGCTGCATTTTCATTTGCTATTTTTTTTTGTTTCTTTCATAGATATGCTTAGGTCAGCCAATAGTATTAGTGTTTTATATGGGTGGCTTGATGAGAATGTTCGTCACCATAGAGTGCCCATATGCACAAAATTGAAAATTCTCGGAGGAACTGAGAACATTTTGGCTGGTGGCTATTAGGAATGATTGTGAAGAGGTTAATAGTAACTATACTGAAGCGTGCAGTAATGCAGAAGCGGAAAACAAAATGTGATGATTTACGCATGTGGATCTTTTAGTGTATATGACCATGGGGCAGGCTGATAAATGAGAACATGGGGTATTATATAGTTGTTTTGAATTACTGGTATCTTTTGATGCTTAATAATTTTACTGGCAGATTAATTAATTAATCATCACCCAAACTTTCTCCCGTCAGAATAGGGTCCGCTATGGAATATAAGTAAGCTCCATAAAAGATTCGACAAAGCTTTTAAGCTTTTATGATTGGTTGTCGTCCTGACGTGAACCCTCTATCTTGCTACCAAATTCCTAGTGAAGGTAGTTGCGCGTATGAGAGGGTCCCATAACTTAGCATGAGTTTGCTTAGTTGGCAGGTTGGCACTTTTTGATATGCAGTTTAAGCCCATGCTACCAAAGAGAATCATCCAAGTTCTCATAAACTATAAAAAAAATCTAATGCTAGAGGTAAGGTGATACAATTTGCCTAGGAAATTGCGTTCTCTCTCTGGCACATTAAGCAAATGTAAAGGAATGACACATTAAGCAAACTCAAAATAACTGCTGTAGGGTTTGCTAATTGTTGTTATTATGATATCTGAAACAGGCACAAAGTGTTTTTAGTGTTGGAGATCACTGATCATGCCTGTGATAAATGTTCTTGGAAGTTAGAAAGATGCTTTACGGAATTGTCATTTTAGCTGATTATGATCACTTCCACATTTTGTGTGTATTATTTAATAAAGATAATTTCAATCGCCTTAACTAATAAAGATTTTCAAAAATTGGGGTGGGATAATTCGTTTTTGCTAGTTGCTGGCCGTTAGTGTTGACATCTGTTTTCTTAACCCAGTTACTTGGAAATCTGCCATGCAAATCAAATGCTTTACGTCTAATAGCTATTGATACACTATCTCAGAACTGTGAAAATGTATCAAGGATTGAAGCATCATCACTCGGCCTGCCATACCAGAATGAAGTATCTATCTATCCATCCATCCATCCATCCATGTGGCTCATAGTTAACATTTCCATCTTCTCATTGCAGCAGTTTGCTTAAAAGCAAGACCTAATGCTTCTTAATATGATGATTCATACAGATCGGTGAAGCAGGCTCGGAAGAAAACAGTTCATGGCATCTGGGGCGCAAGTGGTGGCCGGCAGCGGCAGAGCTTTATAACAATGCCCACTGCCTCGATTGTTTTACTATCCGAATGATGCAAACTCTATAACTTCAATTACAGAGAATCGTATTTTATGTTATGCATTGTTTGACTCATGATCTAAGCTTAGGGGAATTGGCTTCCTTAATGGTTACATTATTAGTTGGTGCAGTGTGCAATGAATGATGGGTCGTTAAAACGAGTATGGAGTTGTCAATTTGAGATTGTTATTTTAGTTGAAAACTGGTGTGATTTAGTTGTCAATTATGACTGAGTTGAGGGAAGAGTAGCTATTATGAGTTGTTGCTCTCTCAAGTTGCATCGAGTTTTTCCTCCTCCATGGAATAAAGTTGACCAATTTATGGCTTCCTCAAGTTTTTGGACTACTGTAGGATTTTAGACCAGCAACTGGGTGATTTGCACTCAACTTATCATTCAGTGAAAATTGAAAATCTAGGATGGCTTGGCTGGCACCGAGTCCGATTTCTTGAACCAAACGCCTGCGAGTCTATCAATATTATCGGGAGATGATTGAATATTGTCATTCTCTCCGTTCTACTATTTTTTCTTCCTAAATGGATTGATTGAGTGACATGACGACTGATTAAGGTATGCTGATGTGAGAGGTAGACAATATGGTGATATGACAAGCGATCGGCAATTTCACTATGCTACCATCAATTGATTGGAGTAGTTAACGGTGACATAAGAGTATCCCGCTCTGTTGTGAGTTTGAAAAAAAAAAAAAAATTTGTGACATAAGATTCACGACTCATTATTAATTTTTTTTTTTCTAATGTAAATGTGAAGTTGATATGGTGATAGCATGACAAGAACAATGTGAAGTTGGTTGTCTAGATCTAGACAATGGACTTCACAATGACTTTATTCTACATCATCAATTATGAATAAAAATATTTATATAAAAAAAAAAGTAAAAAAGTTGTCTTTAAAGTTGAAAAAAAAATTGTTTTTATTGTCTTCTCAATATATTTGTATTGGAGAATATTTTTCTATCTCATTGTTTTGTGTGGATATAATTTTGCCACATAGGAAAGATATTGTCTTGTGTCTCATGCAACGTAGAAATCATAACGCAAAATAAGACAATAGGGTTATTATATGATATCCAAAGGGCTATTTGACTGGTTAGGCACAATTTGATAAAACAATACCGAAAATTTACTGTACCGATAATAAATTTATATTAATAAATATACCGATTGAAGTTTGGAAAATTTTAAAATTACGATACATATCGTCAACTGAGTTGGCGAAAATATAAAATAATAAATTTTTTTTTATATTTTCAAATTTTTGCCAACTGGATTGGCGAAAATTTGGGTTTGCCAAATTTTTGCCAACCGAGTTGGCGAAAATATGCCAATGGTTTTTTTTGGTTTGTTTTTTTTTAGGTTTTTTTGTGTTATTTAGGTTTAGTTCTATTTTAAAAAAGTTGTTGTAGCAATATTTTTTTTAAATAAATTAGAAAAAAATAAAATTTAATATTCAAAATAAAATATGTTATCATTGAACAAAAAAAAAATTCTACCGTAAGAATATTACGTCTGCCGTCGAGCAGACTTCGAACGACCATAGCTATTTGTTTTGAAATCGTTTTTCGTCAAACAATAGGTCGATTTGTATTCGACAAGAGTAACACAATTCGTGTAGAGAGAATTTTTATCCGAAGTAAGACGTACATGTTACAGGCAAAAATATAAAATATAAAACTTTAAAGTATCATAACTTTTGATTGGGAGATCGAAACAAGGTCCAGTTTGTGCCAAAATGACCGTATGGAAAAGTACTTTCGGATAAACCGTTTCACCGTTTGACGGACTTCCAAAATTTTTAGAATCACAAAAAATGATGTTTCGACCTCTAAATTTTACAAGTATGGTGCGGTTACTTCTTAGTGGGCTGGTGCGGGCACTACTCATTGGCCTGACTGGGGCACTTCTCAGGCGACGGCCGGTGCGAGCACTACTCAGTGGGATAGTGTGGGCACTTCTCAGTGGGCTGGTGCAGACACTTCTCATTGGTCTGAGTGGGGCACTTCTCAGGCGACGACCGGTGATGGCACTTCTTAGTGGGCCCCTGAGGGTGATTCTCAGTGGGATAGCCTATTCGTCCCCGGCGTTACCACCTTTTTGCATATCTAGACAACTCCATCAGCACCGATGCCATCTCAAGTGGAGGACAGTCAAGGAGGTGGTGATGATGCGGCCCCGGATAATACACGAGAAAAGAGGGACCGACTCAATCTAAGAGAGATTGATCGTCCAAACTATCGAGAATTAGCCAAGAGAGGTCGATGCAATTGTTACATCAGTTACTATTAACATACAGACTTACTATTAACATACCTATAATATAAACCTACAAAAACAAAAAAACAAAAAACAAAAAAACCACAAAGAAAAAAATAACACAAAAAAAAAAAAAATCAAACCAAACAAACCCCTAAAAAAAAACCAAATAAAAAAACCAAAAAAAATCAAGGACCCAATTTTCGCTAACTGAGTTGGCGAAAATTTGGGAATCCAAATTTTCGCCAACTCTGTTGACGAAAATATGATTTTTGGATTTTTTTTTTTTTACCACCTCGGATTTTTGGTCGGATTTTGCCAGCTGGGTTGGCGAAAATCAAATTATTCGAATTTTCGCCAACCCAACTGGCGATTTCTATCGTAATTTTAAAATTTATCAAACTTCTATCACTATATTTAATTAAAATAATTTTATTATCGATACAGTAAATTTTCTGAAAATCATATTAAAGAAAAATAATTTAAACAATCTTTAAAAAAAAACAAAGGCAAAGAAGCCTTGGGTCTAGCTTGATTTTTAAATCCAAGTAGTAGTAGTAGTAGTAGGAGGAGGTAAGGTAGGCACGGTCAAATCCCAGAAGCCAAAAAATAGAGTTGATCTCCCTCCCGCTGGTGGTATGAAAACTACCAAAAGCCTTCACCATTAATTGAGGGGAGCTGCCTGCTCTGCTACTATCATAATACATATATAAATATTATATTATTGGTATTTTTGTATTTAGACTATAAAAGATAGTTCTATATTAGCTACACCATCAAGTGGATATCACAATATAATGTTTTGCTTGTATTGAGGTATGCACATGGGGTGTGGTGAGGCACATTGGTGCTATGTGGGGGTATTTTATTAGGATGAAGAAGGATTAACTCATCAATGAAAGCATTTATGTTTTTTGTCAGTTGACGTCAGCATCGGCGCGGTCGCATGCGCGGTCTCATGGGCGGACCGCATGGACGGGTCGCATGCGTGATCGCATGGGCGGTCGCATGAGCATGCCGCATGGGCTGCTGCTGATGTGCATATATTTGAACGGTTATGGAAAGATATGGTCTGTTATTCAGATCCGTTTTTGTGGAATTTGAAATTAATTCGTGCCTATATTTTAGGAATTCGTAATTAATCTGTTCATATCTTTCCGTAACTGTTGGGCGGCTAGGGTTTTCACCCTCTCTATAAATACTCTCTTTGTGCCTCTTTGAGAACTTACTTCAAAAATTAGGAGACGAAGAGAGTTGCTGCTCCCGCCACCATTGGAGTCCATGGAGTTCGTGCGAGTCCAGACATAGGTGACAACGAGCGTTCTAGAAGTTCTTCGTGAACTTGCTGGTTCCTGGAAGCAGATTGTGTGGGAACGAATCTTGTTTTGAGCAACAGTAATCTTTATCACTCAAGCAAGCAAAGTCTCTTCTTCTTCTTCTTCTTCTTCTTCTTCTTCTTCCTCCTCTCTTCTATGAGGTGTAACTCTGTTCTGTCCGTCTGCAACTGCGATTGCAAAGAAGAACGAAATGTTCCTTTTTTGGTTTCTTGTAACTGCTAGTTGTTATCAGGATCCATATAGATATTGTTCTTCGTGGAGACCGAGAATAGTCAGAGTGAGAACTTTTGTGTGAACCTCTGATCTCGACCTCGCGATTTTTTATCATTGTTTTTGTCTCGGAAATAACAATCTCAAAGCAAGATCCGAGTAAGATGGAGAACCGATCAAACCTTCTCGATACTAGCTTTTACAAGCTTGAGAAGTTTGATAACGAACACTACAACATTTGGAAGAGGAAGATCTCTCTGAATCTTCGTCTTGTCAAAGTTGCTTATGTGTTGATTGATCCAGAACCTACCATCCCTGAAGATGGAGGAGAACTTGAAGTTGGTGTGGCTCAGGACGCGCACAACAAGTGGAAGGAAGACAACGACCTCTGCAGGCTATTGATCCTCAATGCAATGGAGGACTCGATGGCAGAGTCTTACAACAAGGAGGAGAAGGCGAAAGACGTCTGAGAAGCTCTTGAGAAGCATTACATAACTGATGAAAATATATCTAAAATCCATCTCGTTGAAAAGTTTTTCACTTTGCAATTTGAAGATGAGAAGGTAATGCTGCCGCAAGTCAAGAAACTTCTGAAGATGCAGTAGAAGCTGGAGGAAGAGGGCATGAAGCATGAAAATAAGTTTATGGTGGGGGCTATCGTCACCAAGCTTTCTCCAGGCTAGATCAAGTTCAAGACTGACATGTACCGTAAGAAGATGGAGATCCAGCTCGAAGACCTTCTTTACTAGATTCACATTGAAGATGAGGCAAGGAGACAACTGAAGTTGGATTCCCTGTCTAAACAGTTGGCAAAGGCCAACTTGGTGCATGCTGGTGATTCCAAGGGGAAGCAGAAGGCTTCTTACAACAAGAAAAAGAAGGAGTTCAACCATCTGAAGGTGAAGTCGGCTTCATTCGAGCCAAAGCCAAAGCCCAAGTCCGAAGTGACTTGCTTCAATTATGGCAAGAAGGGCCACTAACAGAGTGACTATAGTGTCACGTCCCAGTCCCAAAATATCGAGGGACTGGACACGTGAAAATGGCCAGCAGCACGCACCGATGGACAACCCAATTTAATGGATCCATCAGGGCATGCTTAAGCTATAGTCTAACAGTAAATAGATCAGATGTTACAAGTCACACTCTATACTAATCTCATCCAAAACAGATAATCACAGATTAAATGTCAGAATAATGCAAATAGAAATAACTAACAAATCTCAATAAAAGTGTCTCGGTGAACAATCCGAGAACCAGTCTGATACATCAAAGCAAATAGACAGGAAATAAAGGAACTGGAATAGAAACAGAAATAACTGACTATATAAAACCAATGCTCAGGAGAAGTCCTCTGGCACGATCTCGTCCTCAGGTTCTGGTACAGCTCCTAGAAGTGCTCCTGTACGGTGTATCTCTTGATGGATCTCTTCGGCTATACCTGGGGACATAATCTAGATCCAGGTCCTCAGGGGACATAGCAAGGTACAAAATAACTTATGCCAAAACAAATAAAGCAGTACAGCAATAAATAAACAATAGGGTAAACTATGTAACCAGCTAAGTGATATGCAATATGAGAGCATCACTAGAACTCAGGCTGAAACTACCACAAGCTCTGTGTCGGGGAGCCGGTAGCAGTGATATCATGTGGTTGTCTAGCTCGGAGTGAGACTAAGACGCCGGCATAATATAAACAACCTGTAGCATGTGTGTCTCTCCCCACCCAATGTAATCATACGTCTCATGTCCACAACGTCTCATGTCCATGCCATGCAGGATCAAGTCTAATGCAGCAAGTCATAGTAAGCTCTAAGCATGTATGTAAAGAATATGTCATGAAACCTGTATCCTATACAGAATCACCATGAATGTCTCAGGAAGGCTCTGTCTCATAAATAGTGTCAGGTGTCCTGGGTTATGATGTACTTGATAAGACAAGTACGAGAAATATAGGGTCTCGGTATCCATGTCTATGTAACGTTACACAACTCCGCGTACGGAGTTGGCACCCGACTATTAATCGGACGCTAAGTAAAGTCACTCGGTCCTGGGTTAAACAGTTATAACAAGATTACATATGCAATCTACAAGAACCCAAGCAAAGTGCTATAACAGGAATCACTGCGAGTTGGCAAGGTACACTTGCCCACTGAGGTATAAATAAGTCAAGAAAATAAGTAGCAAGCTGCAGGGTTTGGCAAGGTACACTTGCCTGTGGTTCGGGCTCCAACTGTAGCTCTGGTATTCGTGAAATCTCCAGGAATGTCTTCGGATGCTGAAACAAATATTACCATCAGATTCAGAAAATATCAAATAGCTAGAAACGCCTGTCCTTGAGTCCAATTTGGAGACAAGGGCAAAAATGACCATTTCGGGTCAAAGCGGGGTCCACATGTGGGCCGCTTCGCACCGAAAAATGTGTCAGAGACAAAGGTCTCCAAATTCGTCAAACTTAGTGTCAACAATTCAGAAACGATGATACGGACCCAACGGAACATCCAGAATTGGATTCCGATGAGCCGATCACAAAATCGCCCGTCAAGTGGAGCCTGTGGGGCCCACGATACGCGATTTTGTCAACGTTCTCAGAATCGAACCAAACTTGGGTCACAGGACCAGCGTATCGCTACGAGTTCGATGGCGCAAGTTTCGTTTCGGTCCGACGTGTGTACACAAAGTTACAACGTGCTCCAGAACGGACGGATACGAGACGGTGTCCGCGGATACGCGTTGATTCCGGTGTGCATGCACATCCAAATCAACTTCTGCGAAATTCCGCACGTCCATATCGTCGGCACACACGTATCGTAAAGACCGCACGCGACCAAGTCGTCCCGTTTGGCGGGGCGTACTCAGTTCCGGGGTGAAACAGGGCATTGTTTTTCCTGTTTTTGGATCGCGGTTCGCGATCGCCACAGGACGCGATGCCCCGAGCGGGTTGCACGGGCACCGAGAGGGTCACGCAGGGTTCGCGATGCAACAGACGGAATCGAAAACGGGTAAACGAGCAGAGAGAAACAGGTACCTGAACAGGGCTCCAGAAACTGCGTTTTATCGTGTCCGAGTCGACACGACACGGCGTGTCCGACCTAGGGTTAGGGTTTCTAGGGCTCTGGCCGGAGCTTAGGCGGGGGAGGCCGGCCGGAGGGAGGCTGAGGGTAGCTGGGGAGGCTCGGCCGGAGGCGGCGGCGCACTGGGAGGCGGCGCAGACGGAGCACGGCGACCGGCGGCTGGGCAGCGGGCCTGAGGGGGCTGCGGGGCCTGCTGCGTCGGGGGAAGAAGGAGGAGGAGATGGCGGCCGGGGCAGCGCACGACGGGGAGGCGGCTGCGCGGCGAGGGGAGGCGGTGGCGGAGTGTCACGCCCCAATCCCAAAATACCGAGGGACCGGACGCGTGATAATGGCCAGCAGCACACACCGATGGACAACCCAATTTAATGGATCCATCGGGGCATGCTTAAGATGTAATATAACAATAAGTGGATCCAAAGATACAAGTCACAGTCTATACTAATCTGATCCACAACAGATAATCACAGATCCAATGCCAGAATAATGCAAATAGAATAACTAACAAATCTCAATAAAAGTGTCTCGGAGAACAATCCGAGAACAAATCTGATACATCAATGAAAATAGACAGGAAGTGAAATAAAATAACTAGAACAAAAATAAATGAGTATCTGAAGACAATACTCAGGAGAAGTCCTCTGGTGTGATCTCGTCCTCGGGTGTCGGTACAGCTCCTGTATCAGCTCCTGTATCTGCTCATGCTGCGGTCCCGTATACCTCGGGATGGATCTCGTCTGCAAATCCTGGGGACATAATCCGGATCCAGGTCCTCAGGGGACATAGCAAGGTACAGATAATACAAGCCAAAATAAAAGCAGTGCAACAATAAATGAAACAATAGGGTAAACTATAAAACCATCTATGTGAAATGCAAGTGAGAGCATCACTAGTACTCAGGCTGAAGCCACTACAAGCTCTGTGTCGGGGAGCCGATAGCAGTAATAACACGTAATGGGCCAAGCTCTGCTCGAGAGTCTTGTGCCTCACAATAATAGGGGTTTATATATATATGATCAGCCTGTAGTCTGTGTGTCTCTCCCCACCCAATGTAATCACACGTCTCATGTTCACGATACATCATGTCCATGTCACGCACAATCATATCTAATGCACAAGTCATATAATATCTAGGAATATAATATCTCTGTCCAGTCCTGTATCCTATACAGAATCACCATGAATATCTCAGGAAGATCCTGTCTCATGAATAGTGTCAAGTGTCCTGGGTCATATGGTACTTGGTAAAACAAGTACGAGAATATAAAGTGTCACGAAATGTCCATCTCTACATGACAGTACCCAACACTGCGTGCAGTGTTGGCACCCGACTAATAATCGGACGCTAAGTACGTCACACGGTCCTAGGTTGAGCATGCACAGAAATATAATGAAGCAAGGAAATAAGTAACAATACTGCAGAGTTTGACAAGGTACACTTGTCTTGGGTTCTGGCTCCAATTGTAGCTCTGGTCTCAGTGCGATCTGCAGGTACTACTCTGATTGCTGAAATAAACATCACCATTAGATTCGAAAAATATCAAATAGCTAGAAATGCCTGTCCTTGAGTCCAATTCGACACAAGGGCAAAAATGACATTTTCGGGTCAAAGCGGGGTCCACCTATGGGCCACTTTGCACCGAAAAATGTGTCAGGGTCAATGGTCTCCAAATTCGCCAAGCTTAGTGTCAATAAGTCAGGAACGATGATACGAACCCAGCGGAACTTCCAGAATTGGATTCCGATGAGCCGATCGCAAAATCGTCCGTCAAGTGGAGCCTGTGGGGCCCACGATACGCAATTTTGTCAACGTTCTCAGAATCGAACCAAACTTGGGTCACAGGACAAGCGTATTGCTACGAGTCCGATGGCGCAAGTTTCGTCTCGATCCGACGTGTGTGCACAAAGATACAGCGTGTTCCAGAAAGGACGGATACGGGACGTTGTCGGCGGATACGCGTTGATTCCGGTGTGCACGCACATCCGAATCGACTTCTGCGAAATCCCGTACGTCCGTATCAACGACGCTCACATTTCGGTAAAGACCGTGTGCGACCAAGTCGTCCCGTTTGGCGGGGCGCACTCAGTTCCGGGGTGAAACATGGCGTTATTTTTCCTGTTTTTGGATCGCGGTTCGCGTTCACCACCGGACGCGATGCACCGAGCGGTTTGTACGGACACCGAGGGGGTCATGCAGTCTACGCGTCACAACTGACGGAACGAGAAACAGAACTACGAGGAGAGAGAAAAGAATACCTGAACAGGGCTCCGTGAAGACTGATTTCTCGTGTCCGAGCGTCTCCTTCGTGTCCTGCGTCCGTGTCCGGTACTGTTGCTGTGTCCGTGTCCACTGTTGCTCGTCCTAGGGTTAGGTTTAGAAATCAAGTGCTGCCGGGGACTCGTCGGAGGGTGACTGGGCTCGGTGCGGCCTGGGAGTGGCTCGGGAGGAGGACGGCGAGGGGATTGCCGGCTTTGTGGGAGTTCGTCGGGGTCGTGATTGGGTGGAGAACGTTGCTGGCCGCGGGGAGAGACGGAGGGAGGTGGTCGGCTGCTGCGGAGTCGATCGTGGGGGCGGAGGAGGAAGGGAGATGGGAAGGAGGAAGAGGAGGGAAGGTGGAGTCGGGGCCGCGGCTAGGGCAGCGCTGGAGGCGCGGCGGGCGTGGAGGAAGGCGGGCAGCGCTGGAGGCTTCGGGTCAGCGGCGGAGCTCCTGGGGAGGAGGAGAAGGGAGAGGGGAGACGGCGGTGGGCGGATAGGACGGTTGGGCGAGCACGGGACTGGGCACGGCGAGGAGAGGAGGAAGGGAAGTTCGACTGGGCGTGGCGGAGTCGAGCGGCGGCTGGGGTCTGCGGAGGACAGAGGTGGCAGAGGGAGGCGGCGCTCGACGTGAGGGAGGGTCGATCGTGGGGAGACGACGGCGGGAGAATTAGGGTTCCGGCAAGGAGGTCGTCGGCGCGGGGAGGGGAAAAGTAGGGAATTAGGGTTCCGGTAGGCGGCGTCGGGGTCTTATAGGGTGGTCGAACAGTGTCTCCGGCTAAGGATAGAATTAGGGTTCGGTTAGGATTGGGTAGCGGGTTCGGGTTAACGGGTCGGGTTCAATAGGAATCCGGCCCAACCCATTATTGCTTAAATGTGGGTTTCGGGTATTCGGGTTTCGGGTTTCGGGTCTAGATCCGACCCGACCCGATACGGTTTGGGTTTGGTTCAGTAATCCGGTCCGGGTTGGTTTGAGTTGGTTTGGTTCAATAGAACTGGATTTATTTAATTAATAGTTTTTAGGGCTTTATAAATGCTTCCGGAGTCCAATAAATTCCCGAAAAATTATCCTATGTCCGATTTTCCATTTTACACCATAAAATATTATTCTCATAATATTTTAATATGAATTAACCGCAATTAAAAAATTATTTAATTACCTAAGGCCTATGTTTTAATTACGAAAAAAATCCCAAAAAATTGCAGAAAATTCAAAATTCAAAATTCTGAAAATCAGGGGGCTTACACGGAGGCCTAGGGTTAGGTGGAGAGGAGCGGTGGCCGGAGGGGGCTGATCGGGGGGATTAAATAGTTGGAGAGAGGGAGAGGGGAGGCCGAGGGTGGCCGGGGGAGGCGGCGCCGAAGTCAGGGTCGTGGGGTGCGGGGCCGGGCGAGGCGCGGAGGGCGGCGACGTGGTCGAAAGCGCGGGGAGGGCGGCGGAAGAATCGGGCGGCGCGGGGGACGCGGGTGACAGGGAAGAGGCGTGTCTGGTGGCGGGTGCGGGTCTGGCAGACCCGGCCCGACCCGCTAGGGGCGGTCGGCCGGTCGGGTTCAGCTGGACCGGGTTCAGGCCGGTTCAGCCCGGTTTGAACCTGGTTCAGTCCGGTTTGTTTTGGGTATTTTAAATTAATTATTTAAAAATAGTTTTTGGGCCTTTAAAAATATTTTTGGGGTCCAATAAATTTCCTGAAAATTACCCTAAGTCCGATATTTTATTTTACACCATAAAATATTATTTTCATAATATTTTAATATATTTTAAAAACATTTAATTTTATTTAATGCCAAAAATACCTTGTTTTTAATTAGCAAAAATCCCCGAAAAATCCCAGAAAATTCTGAAAAATCCAGTTTTAAAAATCTTGAAAAATCAGGGGGTTTACAATCTACCCCCCTTAAGAGGATTGCGTCCTCGCAATCAAAGAATAACCGATCAACAGAGATGACACGGTTGCAAGTATTATTCGAAACACATCGCAAGATACTTAGGGAAAATGTCGTTTCCCTAAGAATGAAAGTTAGGCACTTTCCAGAGTGAAGAAAAATCTAGTTAAAGCAAGAGAACTACAACTTTTTAGAAAAAAATCAGGTTATTATTAACAAGTTTTAAATTACTAAGTTGGGACTGAGGTCACGAACCAACATGCACGAGCTAAAACAATACTAGAAACGGTAGCTACGAATCACTTACGCGCATTAGCTACTCCACGAGTCTGCGCGTTCTCCACGGTCTTCGCTGGAGCTTGTTCACGTCCTTGTGGTCGATTCCTCTGCTGCTGGTGAGCCTGCTGGAAGAGTAGTGCCTGGGGTATCAAAGGTGGCCTCGGCTGATACCCTCATGGAGCTGGTGGTAGGACTTCTTGAACTTTCGTTTGCGGTGCTCCCAATGCTGGATAGGCTGGCCTCGGTATTGGTAACGCTTGCTGGTTAACCATTGGTGCTACGTCTCGACGCTCAGGGCATTCCTTTACTAAATGCTGACTGGATCCGTAAGCTAAATATAATCTCCTCTTTCGTCTGCACTCGTTCTCAGTATGGCCTCGCTTGCGACAATATTGACAGACAGGTAGTGCCCGTGGAGATGCTCCCGATGGCTGGTGTATGTGAGGTCTTTTTGCAACTTCTTCTTGTGGTGCTCCGGCTGGTGCTGATGTGGATGGCCGCTTCAGACTGGTCTCTCTCCTGATGATGCGCTCCATGCATCGTGCTGTAGCAAGGACGTCCGAGTACGAAGTAGGTGCAACGGATCCAATTACTTTCTGTAGCTCAATGTTTAGTCCGTCAAAGAATTTCTCAGCCTTCTCTTCTTCTGTCGGGATCAATGTTGGGACGAAGCGACTTAGACGAATGAACTCAGCGTTGTACTCTTCTACCGTCTTAGCATCCTGAGTAAGGTGATTGAACTTGTCCCAAAGTTCCGATCGAACGATAGCTGGAATGTACATCTCCTGAAAGAGTCTAGAGAACTCTTCCCAAGTGACTCGGTCTGGTCCGAGCCGTGTCTCCTCGGATAGCCACCAGTGATGTGCATTGTCCGTCAACTGCATTCTGACGGCAGTCATCCAACGTTCCCTTGGAAGCTCAGCTGCTTCTAATTGATGTTGAGTGTTGGTGAGCCACTCACGAACTTCAGTGGGCTCCTCCTTGCCTGAGAAGGTACGGGACTTCAGCTGCCGGAAATCGGTGATAGAGCCCGTCGTTGGCCGTCGTGCTGGTAGATCTGCCTGCTCTAGTACGGTTACTAGGCTGCGACTCAAAGCCTCTTGTTGAGCTTGCATTATTCCATAGATCATTTGAAACATCTGCTGTCCGTCCATGGCCTGCCCTTGTGGAATTACGGGCAATTATGGAGTAAATTGCTGTCACTACCCCATTTTCAGAGCCGGGTATTTTTTTATTTTTAATTTACTTAATTATGTATTATTTATAATTAATTGTATTTATATTTAATTAATAATTATATTATTTTAATATTGATTATTTTAGGATTTTGGCTAGCCTGGACCCATGTCAGACCCTAGTGGACCCATGTCCGACCCAGCCCACACCCTTGTGAGACTTATTTTTGGATTTTAGAATATTTATTATATTTTTAGTGGGTTAGTTGGAGAGATTTGGAGTTAGTTTGAGTGCTTTTGGAACCCGAAACCCAAAACCGAGTTAGGAGGGCATTTTTGGTATTTTGGAACTTTGGAAACCCTTATTAGTGTTGTGGCCGGTTCCCACACCCCCTCACCCGTGCAAACACAACAGCTCCCCTTTCCCCCATTCTACTTCTTCTTCTTCTTCTTCTTCTTCTTCTTCTCCATTCCTTATTCTTCCTTTCTCTTCCAATTTTTCCACTTCAAGTAAGTTTTCTCTTTTTCCTTCTCTTCCTTCTTCCATTTCTTACTTTTGTGTGAACCCTAACCCTACATTCTTCCCCAACCTAGGTGGGTAGAGCCTAGATTTGGTGTTGGAGCTAGATTTGGGAGCTTAGAAGCTTGGTTTGGTGGATTTGGAGCTTTTTAGAGATTTTGGCTTGGAATTCCAACTCCCAAGAGGTAAACCCTAATTTTTCCCCTTATAATTACTTTTATATAGTGTAATTAATAGTTTAGAACCTTCCTAGACCCTTAGGCTACCCGTGGGAGGAAGTTGGAACTAGTTTGGTTGAGTTTAGAGACTTTAACACTAGGTTTTGTGTCAATTTCGGGTGGAATCCGAATTTGGCTCAATTTTGGGTGATGCCCTAGGTTAGACGGACCTAGGTAGACATTTTCGGGTGTCTTGAGGGTGAGTGCGTGTCTCCGTTCGGACACGGGAAGCCGTGTCGCGAAGAAACGGGCGTTTCGGGCGTTTTAGGGGTTTTCGTCGTCGCCGATTCTAAGTGCGTGTGCGTTCTCGCCATAGGCCTAGAATCGACGGGACAATATTTTTTCTAGGATCTAGACCTCGTTTAGGACCCGTGGGTAAATTTTGGGCCGATTCCGAGTTCGTTTGGTGTACGTTTCAGGAGATTTTCCGAACCGCGCACCGCGTGTTCGTCGAAATGACCGAACGACCATTTCGGCATAGTTTTCTAGTTTCGGGCTTGTGCGCACGTTGGGTTAGCTTTGGGGAGTGTGTGCTAGAATTCTCGGGCTATATTTTGTATATTTATAGGTGTTTGTGCGTGTCGGGGCCGTTGGGCGTGCGTTGGCGAGCGTCGTGTGCATTGTGTTGTGTTTATATATATATATATATATGTGTATATATATATATTTGTGTGTGTTTCTATATATATATTTATATATGTATGTGTTTTTATGTGTTTGTGAGTGTGTTAGTGAGTGCTTGTGTGAGTGTGTAGGTGAGTGTGTGTGTGAGTGTGAGTGAGTGTTTATAAGTATATATATATATGAGTTTGTGTGTATATATGTATATATATTTATTTATGTATGAGTGTTTGTGTGTGTGGTTATGTATTAGTGAGAGTGTGTGCTAGTGTGTGTGAGAGTGTGTGTGTGAGGGTGTGTGAGAGTGAGAGTGTGAGAGTGAGTGTGTGTGAGTGTGGGTATATATATATAGATATATGTGTATATATATATAGATATGTGTTTGTGTATATAAGTGTGTGTGTTTGTGCATATGGGTGTGTGTGTTAATATGTATGTATAAGTATATATGTTAGTATGTGTATGAATATATATAAGTTAGTGTGTATATATATCTATAGAGTTATATATATGTATATATATGTATGTATATATATATATATATATATATAGTGATTTATATATATATATAGGAGTGTGCGTGTGTGTGTGTTTGAGAGAGGGGGGGGGGGGGCTGGAGCTGAACTGTGCAGCAGCAACAGCAGCTATGCTGCACCAGCAGCAGGTGCAACAGCAAAAGTAGCAGCAGCAGCAATTTGAAGCACAGGGGCAGCAGCAGCAGTAAATGCTGCAGTAGCAGCAGCCAGGCAGTTATGAAGCAGCAGTAGCTTAATGCGAGGGAGAGAGAGGTATACATATATATATAGATAGATAGATTAGTAGATAGTTAGATTAATAGTTAGGTGGATATATAGATAAGATAATATGATAGATAGATGGATAGCTAGCTAGATATATAGATAGATAGATAACTAGGTAGGTGAATAGGTAGATTAGTAGATAGATATCTATAGATAGATACATAGGTAAATATATATCTAGATAGCTAGATATAGTTAGATAGATAAATGAATAGGTGGATATATATATATATATATATATATAACTAGATAGTGTCACGCCCCAGTCCCAAAATCTATGGGACCAGACACGTGGCAATGGCCAGCTGGTACGACTTCGTAGGGCTTTCCAATTTAATGGACCCGACGAAGTGCACTTACGCTGTCCATGGCCAAGTGATCCAAGTAATGATCTATTTCTAATATACAACAATTAAATCTAAATCTCAATCCAGGGTAAGTAATCTCAAGAAAGAACGATACGCATCATCAGTCTGCAGCCCAATAATACATCCGCTCGAATAGACCAGAAGAACAATATAGGTCTATAAACACTAGGCCATGAAAGCAGAATAAAATGGAAAGTAGTACATAACTGAAATAGCTGGAAATATAAATATACCTGCAATGATGTCCACACTCTAATAGATCAAGTATCCTGCAACTGCACAAACAACCTGGAAGGGTTCCAGGTCCTCAGAGGGACGTAACAAGATACAAAAATACATGCCATAAAGTAAATACTGAATAAAATAAAGGGGGTGTGCTAACCGTCTAAGTGAATGCAATTTGAGGACAACTTGAGTGTATGGGAATGTGTAGGCTAGACATATGCTGACGTAATTCACCAATCGTGACAACCGGCTAGTGTATGCCACATATGCCCCCTATAACACGGGCACCTGATAACGTCCATCTCCGAGGAGCATGGTATCTGAAATAGTATAACGTCCAACGTTCTTTAGAGTGTGGTATCTATAATATGTAACAAGTAACGTCCAACACTCTAGAGGGCGTGGTATCTGCAATATATATACGTCCGTATCACTCCGTCGAGTGCGGTATCTGTATAGGAGTGGGTGTACCATACGCCTACTATTCGTCCTCCCCGCCCCATGATCTAAGCATGTTGTATCCGCAACACGCATCCGCTACTACGCCGGGGCGTCGTAACTCTGGCTCATAGTCAACGTTAGAGCAAGGGTCCATCCCTACAACCAAACAAGGACAGGGATAGGACCATCGTACCACGCTAGTCTATGCTCCACCTACTAATAACTGCTAAGTCTTCTATCATGCATCACTAATAGCAGTTATTCCCTATCCGTCGCACGCCTACACGTACAGGTGGCCAACCCCATACGCAGGACCGTGCCCTACATGAGACTCACAACACGTGTACGAGATGTGTCAAGGCCTGAGAGTCATACCAATAACTCCACAACTTTAGGTGGGTCTACTAGACACTAAGACAGACACAAGTCCTAACGTCAACGCATTCGTTGACTGCACCCGAGCTTCTCTCAGACGCGCACATTTATAATATCTAAAACAATGAACAGGCAGCTAAAATACAGAAAATTAAACAGTATAACAAGGCAAGGTATACTTGCCTGCGCGAGGCTGCTGATGACGGGGATCTGGTACCGCGTCCAAGTCCTCAGGTCCCGCAGTACCTAGAGATGAGATACAACCCAATAATCAATAATCTATTCTACGCCAAGCAGGGATGCGACACACATCCACACCTAAACTCAGTCTCAGTCTCTACTCTCAGGGATAATACACTAGGGGGTTGACCACAGTTGACTATCGGTACACTGGTCAAATCAACTAATCATCAGTACCATATCATCAAGCCATCCTCAAAACACAGTTTGTGATTTTTAATTTCTTCGTTTAAATATCGTTGTTACCAATCACCAGGTGCCTCCCTAAGTTAATCACCTTAAATTTCCAGTTCTAAATTTACCGATCACACTAGTCCTCAATCAGTCATTCACCTACTATCCTTACTACTCATACATTTAAATTGAGCATTTACACTACACATAAATCCTTCATCAATTTAATTCTCATTAAATAAGTTAGCATTTACCACCACAAAATATATCCCGATCCTTCATTTAACGATAAAAACCTAAATCTCCATAAGCCGATATCCAAAATAAATTAATTTAATTCATGTTGAAGACAAACCCTAACCTACATTCCTATCAATAGATACCTCTAAAACATCAAGGTGTATATACTCAAATGTAATAACCCTAAGATTTTCCATGCATCTATAAACCCTACTCTCAAAGTCCAGCCTCTTAAACCCTAATCACCCATTAACAACTACACAACACTAAAACAACACAACACTAAAACAACACAACACTAATCTAACACAACTCTAGCAAAAACACAACACCATACATAACACTAATCCTAACAACACATCACATTATAATAAATCAATATTGAGGGGGAAGAGTCGATACCTCGACGAGGCTCGCTGGTCGGAGTTGATGGCCGGAGTAGGGTGGTGCTCGGTGGCAGGGAACACCGAGGGTGGTGGAGATGGAAGTGTAATGGTGGTGGTGTTGATGGTGGAATCTAATGGTGATGAAGGGAGCTGGACAGGGAGGAGGCCGGAGTCAAGGACGGTCAGTCGCCGGAGTGCGGGGGGGGAGAATCAGTGCTGGAGCGGCGGAGTCGTTCATGCACAGTCGTCGGAACGGTAAAGTCTGTACAGTCCGATCGGAGAGACAGTCGCGGGGGAAGTCGTTCAGTGGCCGGGCTACTGTGGATCCGCCGCGGGGGAGAGGTACAGCCGGTCGGGCTGCTCAGCCGGTCGGGCTGCTGTAGAGCCGCCGCGGGGGAGAGTGGTCTGCACAGTTGGGGTCGAGACGGTGCACCGGAGCTACGCGGGTGCGACGTTGTCAGTGCACGGCTGGAGCTCGCGTGGTGCGACGCTGTCAGTGCACGGCCGGAGCTCGCGTGCAGCAGGCCGGATGGAGGAGTCTGAGCCGGAGTAGCCGTGCACTCGCCGGAGCCGCCGGGGCATCGCTGTGCACTGGCCGGATGGGTTCAGTTGGCCAGGCCGGACTGCTCCTCTACCAAGAAGAAGAAAGTAAGAAGAAGAAGAAAGTAATGAAGGAGGAAGAAGAATGTAAGAAGAAGAAAGAAATAGGAGGAGAAGTTGGCTGGTAGTATTAGGAAGAGAGAGGAGAGAGAGAGGGGGTGGGGTTTCCCAAATGTAGGGATTAGGGCCGGTGATGTGTGTTGAGGGTGGGGTGAGGTGATGCTTTATAGGGAGATGTGTAGGTTAGAATGTGTGGTGGTGATTCTCCTAGGAGAAATGAATGGTTGGGATTTAATATGAATAGGGGTGGGATTTCTTCATGAGGGAATTGGGTTTGGGACCCCATTTTGGGACCCAACAAATAATCATGACCAATGAGGTGTTGCCAACAATTTGTTAATTGCAAATTAGCCCCCATAAATTCGGGAATTTGCATGGACACATGAAATGACGCAAAAATTTTGGAGAAAAATATATTTAAAATTGTCATAGTGAGGGGGGCGTTGCGCTTTAGGCGCGGGTCAAATTTGAAGGGCATTGGGATTAATTTAATATAAAAATAGAATTTACAGAGTTGATAAATCCCGATTTAATTAACGATAACGCGTCCCGCGAATTTAATTTAATTGGGGCCCGCGGGGTCAAAATCTGGAAACGGCACAAAGGCCAAAAATGGTAGGGGCTTAGAGTCGGTCTTGGACCCTTTAGTTGGTCCGGCTTAACGGGTTAAGTTGGTATCTCAAAATTTAGGGTAACGACACAGGTGTCCGACACGGAATTTAATTATGGGATTTCGATTACAGAAAATTGTGCAATTAATTTAGAGCACACGAAAAATAATTTTGAGTGGCGGAAAAATCCAGTGCCTAATTTGGCGAGTTGAGTCGAGTGTACAATATTTGTACGAAATTTATGGGCTGAAAATGGGCTCCGAATAAATAGACAAAGATATGGTGGAATAATGTTTAAAATTTATTTGGATAAAATTCTAGGTAAATATCCCCTACTCTAAACCTCAATAACTGCTTGCTAATCCAAAATTTTCCAATTCCAAACATGTCTATCTATAGAATTAATCAAGGAGTTTTACATTCTTCCCAACTTAGAAAAATTTCGTCCTCGAAATTAAAAGTAAGGCACGATAATAGTTAAGCGAATTTTAAAACAACTAGTAATCAAATGTCGTACGTAGATTCGTACCTTGCTCCTCAAACAAGTACAGGAACCGCTGTCAAATAGAATCCACGCGCTCCCAAGTAGACTCGCCTGGTGAATGGTGCTTCCATGCAACTCTGACCAGTCGAATAGTCTGCCCTCTTAAGTCTTCTCGCTGTGATCGAGGATCTATGTAAGACAGACTGGTCCCGACTGTAATCTCTGAATGATCAAGCATGTGGCTAGGGTCTGCGACATAACTCCTCAGCTGCGATACGTGAAATATGTCATGCACTCCCTCTAATGATGGAGGCAATGTAAGATGGTAAGCTACTTCGCCAACTCGTTCCAAGATGTCAAAAAGCCTGATGTACCTCGGACTCAGCTTGCCTCTTCCTCCGAATCAGATGATACCACGAGTAGGCGATATCCTCAAAAATACATGGTCAACCTCCTTGAACTCCAATGGCCTGCGGGGCGCATCTGCCCAATGTTTCTGTCTGTCCCGTACTACACGCAGGTGGCTCTAAATCTGCTTGACCCTCTCCGTTGTATATGTCACCAATTCTGGACCAAGTATCTGACGCTCTCCCACGTCACTCCAACAAACTGGCGACCTACATTTACTGTCGTACATTGCCTCTTAAGGTGCCATCTGTATGTTAGCCTGGTAGCTGTTATGGTAAAAGGATTCCACCAAGTGTAGGTGGTCCTCCCAAGATCCTCCAAAATCAATCATGCATGCTCTCAACATATCCTCTAATATTTGTATCGTGCGTTTTGACTGACCATCAGTCTGCGGATGATAGGCCGTGCTGAACTTGAGATGAGTTCCTAGGGTCTTCTGCATACTCCGTAAAAAAAATGCGACGTGAATCTGGAATCACGATCCGACACGATGCTAACAGGCACTCCATGTAGTTGTACTATCTACCTCATATACCTGTCAGCTAAAATCTCCGTGGACTGTCCAATTCTGAAGGGCAAGAAATATGCAGACTTGGTGAGTCTGTCTACGACAACCCAAACTGCGTCCTTCCCGCTAGGGCTTCGCGGGAATCCTGTGATGAAGTCCATGGCAATACGTTCCCGCTTCCACTCGGGAATTGGAAGTGTTGCAGTTCTCTGATATTCAGCCTTGACTCGTTGACATACCAAGCGCCACGCCTCAAATCTTGCAATCTCTCTCTTCATCCCATGCTACCAGTAATGTTGCTTCAACTCTCGGTACATCTTCGTACCCCCGGGATGAAATAGAATAATCGAGCTGTGAGCCTCGGTCATCAACTCTTGGCGTAGCTTGCCACTCGGAACGTATAGGCGATCTCCACACCTCAATGTTCCGTCTTCATGAATCTTGAATCCCGTTTGCATGCCGGCCTTTGTCCTTTCTCGCAGTCGTCTAAATCTCGTGTCCGTAGGCAATGCTGCCTTGATCCTCTCAATCAATGTAGACTAAACCTCGAGACTGACCATCTGTCCATCCATGCCTGTCAATACAATCTCAATCCTGAGTTTCTGAAAATTCTCTAACAACTAGCGATGAGTCGTAAAAATATGCCATAGGCTTCCTGCTTAAGGCATCTACTACTACATTCGCCTTGCCAGGGTGGTACTGCAACTCGATATTATAATCTGTCATAAATTCTAGCCAATGCCTTGTCTCATGTTGAGTTCCTTCTGCGTGTAGGCATACTTCAGGCTTTTATGATCTGTGTAAATCTCAACACGCTCACTATAAAGGTAATGTCTCCATAGCTTTAGTGCAAATATTACTGCAGCTAGCTCCAAGTCGTGCGTCGGATAGTTCTTCCCATGAACTCTCAGCTTTGAGACCTTGTATTGTATATTATTTTTGGATGATGTATTATTATTATTGATGTTGTGGTTGTTGTAGTAGTTGTTGTTGGTTAGACTTTATAGTTGTTAGTCTTCTTTGTTATCTTATCGTGCTTAGATTCGTGATTGAGTACTTGATTATCATTATGATATTTGCTCCTCCGTTTGGAGTTGAGTTCTTGACAGGTTTATATATTGATTGCGTGGTTGCCCTCCTTTTGGAGAGGTCATGGCAGATTTTTTTGTGAGTTATCTAGATAGTTGACCTAGATATCGTTCTACCGCCGATGCTGCGGCGTAGGCTGGACGTACCCACGACTCATGCCCGATTTTTCCGGGTGCGGGTCGTGACAATTGCGTCGATGGTGGAATATCATCTTGCTGGATTCTCGAGGCATGTTGTTGAGCTGATTGTCCTCCATCCACTAGTGTTACTTCATCTTCGTTGGTTACCACAGCATTTCGTGGTGACTTTATGGAAGTCTCGTCGTTCGCTCGTGAATCCATAACCCTACAACCAAAATAAACAATTAGAGGCGCACATGAGTCAAGGTAGGATTCAAGTCAAGAAATTAATCCGAATTCGATATGGATATCAAGAACATTTCAAGCAAGTGGATGAGATCCTAAAACTTATCCTATTCTTATTGCTGGCCTGTTCGGTCCCTAAGTTGAAACCGAACAATTTAGTCGAAGACCTGCATGGGACACCACAAAAACCATGTCACGTCCCAGTCCTAAAATACCGAGGGACTGGACACGTGGCAATGGCCAGCAGCACGCACCGATGGACAACCCAATTTAATGGATCCATCAGGGCATGCTTAAGTTGTAGTCTAACAGTAAATAGATCAGATGTTACAAGTCACACTCTATACTAATCTCATCCAAAACAGATAATCACAGATTAAATGCCAGAATAATGCAAATAGAAATAACTAACAAATCTCAATAAAAGTGTCTCGGTGAACAATCCGAGAACCAGTCTGATACATCAAAGCAAATAGACAGGAAATAAAGGAACTGGAATAGAAACATAAATAACCGACTATATAAAACCAATGCTCAGGAGAAGTCCTCTGGCACGATCTCGTCCTCAAGTTCTGGTACAGCTCCTGGAAGTACTCCTGTACGGTGTATCTCTGGATAGATCTCTTCGGCTATACCTGTAAACACCCTGTTTTTAGAATGAATTTTTATATATTTTTCAGAATTTTCTGGAGGACGAATCAAGATAATTGGGAGTTAAGGATTTTTATGCAGTTTATTGGTGTTAAAATATGATGAAAATAATAATTTAGGGTGTAAAATAGAAAACTGGACATGTGGTATTTTTCGGTGAATTTATTGGACTCCGGAGTAACGTTTTAAGCTCTAAAATCTATTGGTTTGTTGAACCGAACCGAACCACACTAACCCGACCCGAAACCCTGTTGGAAACCCTAGTAGCCGCCGCAGAGACCCTGTAGCCGCCTATAAGAGGTCGCCTCGACATCCGTGCTGCTCCTTTCCCCCTCTGCTCCGCCGTGTCCCTCCGATCCGCCCCAACTCGAACGCAGCCGCCCACTCCTCCTCTCGAGCCGGCCTCGAACTCCCTACGGTCCGGCCAACTTCCCCCAACTCGAGCGCCGACGCCCTTAACTCCTCGCCTCGACAGCTTTTCGACTTTCCCATCTCCGCCTGGCCAGTCGACCCCCTCCGACGACGCCATCGACCGGCTGTGCTCATCCCGAGCCCAACCGCACCCACCGTCCGAGACTCGCGGCGCCGGAGCGACGCCGAACCTCCACCAGCGTGCGACCCACTCCGACCAGACCGGGCAAAGCTGCTGCCCTAACCCGACCTCGAGCTCGACCCCCTCCGGCGAAGCCCCTCTGCCGTCTCGACCAGAGCCCTAGCTCGGACTCACAGCAGACACGACAAGGACTCGGCTCGCGTCAATTTGACTTTTGGACACGCGGAAATCAGCGTTCACGGAGCTCTGTTCAGGTACCGTTTTCTCGCAACTCGCAGCTCTATTTTAGTTTCCGTCAGCTGCTACTCGTCGACTGTATAACCCTCTCGGTGCCCGTGCAACTCGCTCGGTGCATCGCGTCCTGTGGTGATCGCACACCGCGATCCAAAAACAGGAAAAACAATACCCCGTTCCACCCCGGAACTGAGTGCGCCCTGCCAAACGGGACGACTTGGTCGCACGCGGTCTTTACCAAACCGTGCGCGTCGATGATACGGTCGTGTGGGATTTCGCAGAAGTCGATTCGGATGTGCGTGCACATCGGGATCAACGCGTATCCGCGGACAACGCCCCGTATCTGACTTTTCTAGAACACGCTGTAACTTTGTATACACACGTCGGATCGAGACAAAACTTGTGCCATCAGACTCGTAGAAATACGCTGGTCCTGTGACCCAAGTTTGGTCCGATTCTGAGAACGTTGATAAAATCGCGTATCGTAGGCCCCACAGGCTCCACTTGACGGGCGATTTTGTGATCGGCTCATCGGAATCCAATTCTGGAAGTTTCGTTGAGTTTGTATCATCGTTTCTGACTTGTAGACACTGAGTTTGAGGAATTTGGAGACCTTTGACCCTGGCACGCTCTTCGGTACAAAGTGACCCATATGTGGACCCCACTTTGGCCCGGAAATGACCTATTTGCCCCTGTGTCCAAATTGGACGTAAGGACAGACATTTCTAGCAGTTTGACATCTTCTGAGATGGTTGGTGATGTTTATTACAGCTTTTGGAGTAGTACCTACAGGATCCGCTGATACCGGGACTATTGTGGATATTCGGACACCAGGCAAGTGTACCTCGCCAAAACTTGCAGTTCTTGCTACTTATTTTCTGGACTTAGTTATACATCAGTGGGCAAGTGTACCTTGCCAAACTCTGCAGTATTGTTATATATATTTTTTTTCATTATATTGCTGTGCATGCTCAACCTAGGACCGTGTGACGTACTTAGCGTCCGATTATCAGTCGGGTGCCAACACCGTACGCAGTGTTGGGTACTGTCATCTAGAGATGGACATTCGTGACATTATATATATTCTCGTACTTGTCTTACCAAGTACACTTGACCCAGGACACTGGACACTAATCATGAGACAGGATCTTCCGAGATATTCGTGGTGATTCTGTATAGGATACAGGACTTGACAGAGATACTATACTCATAGATACAGATGACATGTTGCATTAGTGATGATCCCGCTTGACATGGACATGAGACGTTATGGTCATGATATGCATGGTTATATTGGGTGGGGAGAGACACACAGACTACAGGCTGTCATATATATATATCTACTACTATTGTGAGGCCGTAGACTCTCGTAGCAGAGCTAGACACATTACGTGTTATTACCACTATCGGCTCCCCGACACAGAGCTTATAGTGGCACAGCCTGAGTACTCGTGCTTCTCTCACTTGCATTTTCACATAGATGGTTATTTACTTGCCCTACTTATTTCAGTATGCTCTGCACTGCTTATATTCTGGCTTGTATATTTTCTGTACCTTGCTATGTCCCCTGAGGACCTGGATATGGATTGTGTCCCCAGGATTTGAGGACGAGATCTATCCTGAGGTATACGGGACTGGAGCAGGAGCTGATCGAGGAGCTGTACCACCATCCGAGGATGAGGTGTTAGCCGAAGACTTCTCTTGAGCATCCATGTTCTTGCTCAGCATTTATTTATTTAATTCAGTCTTTTATTTTGGTCTGTTGAACCATGTATCAGATATTTATAGGGTTATTCCCCGAAGCACTTTGTGAGACTAGCCGATGATTTACATTCCTTATTTATTCTGTGGATCATATTTTATATCTTGTGTGGATGAGATTAGTTGTGCCATGATTGTTATAGACTTGTTTTACAGCTTAAGTATGCCCTGATGGATCCATTAAATTGGGTTTGTCCATCGGTGCGTACTGCTGGCCATTGACACGCGTCCGGTCCCACGGTATTTTGGGACTGGGGGTTAGCAGAAGAAAGGAGGCTCGGACAGGACCGAGTCACATGGGAAGAGTTCTCCGGACTCTTCCAAGAGATGTACATTCCAGCAGTTGCACGGTCAGAGCTCAGAGACAAGTTCAACCGCCTCATCCAAGGCAGTATGACAGTGGAAGAATACAACGCGGAATTTATATGCCTCAGTCGCTTCGCTCCAACCTTGATTGCGACCGAGGAAGAGAAAGCTGAAAAGTTCTTTGACGGACTGAAGTTCGAGCTACAGAGATTGATTGGCTCAGTCGCACCTACAACTTATACCGATGTCCTTGCAGCAGCACGACGCATGGAGCGCGTCACTAGAAGGGAATCAAATCTGAAGAGGCCAAACACCTCCGCACCATCCAAGACAGCACCAGAAGATTATGCAAAACGATTCCAGAGGAGTATACCAGAGAGAGCAGCACACTGGACTATATCTCTTCCTACCTGTCACCACTGCGGCAAGGTAGGACACATTGAGAGAGAATGCAGGCGTAAGTTGGGACTATGCCTGCTTTGTGGATCAAACCAGCATCTATCCAGAGACTGCACTAAACATAGAGACGGAGCACCGAGACTTGCTTTGCCTGCACCACGACCAGCTACATGAGCAGTAGGAGCACAGCAGACAGAAGCTGGAGGAGTTAGACCACCAGCTACAGGGGGGCTACCAGCAGAGACCACCACTGGCACCACAGGCAGCCCTATTTCAGCAGCAGCAGCAGCAGAGAGGACCAGCTCAGGGTCGAGGCCAGGCATTCACATTAGCTGTTGAGCAGGAAACTACCGCAGGCGAAGTAATCACAGGTACTATTTTAGTAGCTTCATTACCAGCTGTAGCATTTTTTGATTCTGGAGCATCGCATTCATTTATAGCAGCTAGCTTTGTTGCCACCCATAGAGTAGCTACCGCACCCCTTCCAAAGATGAAGAGAATTCTTATGGGAGGTGGAATTATTCCGGTTAGCGACGTCTGTAGATCATGTTCTGTAGTAGTTTGTGGAAGAGAAATGCGAGCCCAATTTTTGATCTTTTCTATGCCTGACTATGACGTTGTACTTGGTATGGACTGGTTAAGTCAGTACCATGCGACTCTTGATTGTCGGCTTGGAAAGGTTATATTTAGACCGCCTGGACATCCAGAATTTGAGTTTCTTCGAGGAGCAGTAGAGCAAGGAGTTCAGCCTACTCTTAGGGTACTAACTGTAGAAGGGGAGACAGGTTACCCAAGAGTCATCTCAGAATTTGTGGATATATTTCCCAATGATCTTCCAGTTTTACCGCCTGATCGGGAAATAGAATTCACAATAGACTTAACTCCAAGAGCAGAGCCTATCACTTCATCAGTATATCGGCTAGCACCTAAGGAGTTAGTGGAGTTGAAAGAATAGGTTGACGACCTTCTGGAGAAAGGTTTCATTCGGCCCAGTGTTTCACCTTGGGGAGCACCCATATTATTTGTGCCAAAGAAGGATGGAACAGTACGTTTATGCATTGACTACAGGGCACTGAATGCTGTGACTATCAAGAACAGGTATCCCTTACCACGCATTGATGATCTATTCGATCAGTTGAGTGGTGCAAGGGTATTTTTGAAGATTGACCTTCGATCCGGCTATCATCAGATCAAAGTAAGGAAGGAAGACATCCCAAAGACAGCTTTCAGGACCAAGTATGGACATTATGAGTTCTTGGTAATGCCGTTTGGTTTAACCAACGCGCCAGCAGTGTTTATGAGTTTAATGAACAGAGTCTTCCATCAGTTCTTGGATAAATTCGTGGTGGTGTTCATTGATGACATTCTCATATATTCCAAGAGCCACAAAGAGCACGAGGAGCATCTCAGAATCGTGTTAGATACCTTGAGACATAAAAAGTTATATGCCAAACTCAATAAGTGTGAGTTCTGTATGGACAAAGTACCTTTCTTGGGACATATCATCTCAGGAGAAGGACTTTCAGTAGATCCAGAGAAAGTTGCGGCGATAGAGACTTGGCCTACACCCACATCAGTTGCAGAGGTAAGAAGTTTTCTCGGATTTGCGGGATATTACCGAAGGTTGTAGAAAATTTCTCGAGGATCGCAGAACCGATGACAAAGCTGACACGCAAAGACCAGGAGTTTATATGGACGGAAGACTGCCAGAAGGCCTTCGAAGAATTGAAGAGAAGATTAACAACAGCACCTGTCTTGACTCTTCCTTCAGGGTCAGGAGGTTTTGTTGTTTACAACGATGCATCAGGTAGTGGACTGGGATGTGTTTTGATGCAACATGACAAAGTCATTGCTTATGCATCGAGACAGTTGAAGGTCCACGAGAAGAACTACCCAACACACGATCTAGAGTTAGCAGCAGTTATATTTGCATTGAAGATTTGGAGGCACTACCTTTATGGGGAGAAAGTAGACATCTTTACAGATCACAAAAGTCTGAAGTATGTATATACTCAGAAGGAGCTTAACATGAGGCAAAGACGCTGGCTGGAACTGACGGTAGATTTTGACATCGATCTGCAGTATCATCCAGGAAAGGCGAATGTCGTTGCAGATGCGCTCAGCAGGAAGCCTACGGCTTATTTCTTGACGATGCAGCCCGAGTTATTGAAAGATCTACAAGAGCTTCAGATAGAGGTTATCTTACCAGGACAGAATGGCTTGATGGCTAATCTTGAAATTAAGTCATCCCTCGTGGAGAAGATTAAGGAGGCATTGCCCACCGATGCTAGATTTAGAAGACTCAAAGAAAGGACAGAAGCAGGCATGCAGACAGGACTTCGCATACACGAAGACGGGACATTGAGGTTTAGAAATTGCCTGTATGTTCCAAATGGAGAATTGAGACAGGAGTTAATGACGGAAGCACATAGCTCTATGTACTCTGTTCACCCAGGAGGGACCAAGATGTACCGAGACTTGAGACAGTATTACTGGTGGCATGGAATGAAAAGAGAGATTGCAAGATTTGTGGCCAAATGTCTAGTCTGTCAGCAAGTAAAGGCCGAACATCAGAGGACTGCAGGTATGTTACAGCCACTCCCGATACCGGAATGGAAGTGGGAGCATATCACGATGGATTTTGTCACAGGATTTCCGAGGAGCCCCAGCGAAAGAGACGCAGTATGGGTTATCGTGGATAGACTCACTAAATCGGCACACTTCCTGCCATTTAGAGTTGGACAGTCCACAGAGGTACTAGCCGACATGTATATGCGACAAATCGTTAAATTACATGGAGTGCCTGTTAGTATTGTATCGGATCGAGATTCGAGATTTACCTCTCATTTATGGAGAAGCATGCAAGAGAGTCTGGGCACCAGACTCAAATTCAGCAAGGCATACCACCCACAAACAGATGGCCAATCGGAGCGCACCATTCAGATATTGGAGGACATGTTACGATCTTGTATGCTAGACTTCGGAGGATCTTGGGAAGATCACTTGCACTTAGTAGAGTTCTCCTACAACAACAGTTATCAGGCCAGCATCCAGATGGCACCATTTGAAGCTTTATACGGAAGAAAGTGCAGATCGCCTATATGTTGGAGTGACGTTGGTGAACGTCAAATACTGGGTCCAGAATTGGTAACGCAGACAGTGGAAAAGGTGAAACAGATTCAGAATCATCTACGAGCAGCCCAAGACAGACAGAAGCATTGGGCAGATACGCACAGACGTTCCCTGGAGTTTAAAGAAGGAGAGCATGTGTTCTTGAGGATTTCGCCCACTCGTGGTACTATCAGATTCGGGAGCAGAGGCAAGTTGAGCCCAAGGTATATTAGGCCATTCGACATTCTAGAGCGCGTTGGTGAGGTGGCTTATCGTCTTGCATTACCTCTGTCACGCCCCAGTCCCAAAATACCTTGGGACTAGACACGTGGCAATGGCCAGCAGTACGCACCGATGGACCAATCCAATATAATGGATCCATCAGGGCATACTTAAGCTGTAAAACAAGTCTACGACAATCATGGCACAACTAATCTCATCCACACAAGATAGAAAATATGATCCACAGAATAAATAAGGAATATAAATCATCAGCTAGTCTCACAAAGTACTTCGGGGAATAACCCGATAAATATTTAGTACAATGGTTCAACTGACCAGAATATAAAGACTGAAATAAATATAAAAGCAGAGCATGAACATGGATGCTCAAGAGAAGTCTTCAGCTAACACCTCGTCCTCGGATGGCGGTACAACTCCTAGATCGGCTCCTCCTGCTGCGGACCCGTATACCTCGGGATAAACCTCGTCTGCAAAATCTGGGGACAAAATCCATATCTAGGTCCTCAGGGGACATAGCAAGGTACAGAAAATATACAAGCCAACATATAAACAGTGCAGCAGAATAATGAAATAAGCAGGGTAAGTATGTAAACATATGTATAAAATGCAAAAGAGGATATCAACAGTACTCAGGTTGAAACAACTACAAGCTCTGTGTAGGGGAGCCGGTAGCAGTGGTGTCAAGAGGTGGTCTAGCTCAGCGGGAGACTGAGTAGCCGGCATAACATAATCAACCTGTAGCCTGTGGGTCTCTCCAGCAATAGATGGAACAATAAGGGAATACTAAATAACCAGCTAAGTGATATGCAAGATGAGAGCAACACGAGTACTCAGGCTGAGACCACTACAAGCTCTGTGTCTGGGAGCCGGTAGCAGCAATAACTATGTATTTTACTATGTGTTTACTATGTTTTATATATATATAATCAGCCTGTAGCCTGTGTGTCTCTCCCCACCCAATGTAACCACGCATATCATGTCCATAACGTCTCATGTCCATATCAAGCGCGATCATAGCTAAATGCAACAAGTCATAAAGTATCTAAGAATATAGTATCTCTGTCAAGTCCTGTATCCTATACAGGATCACCACGAATATCTCGGGAAGATCCTGTCTCATGAATAGTGTCAAGTGTTCTGGGTCATATGGTACTTGATAAGACAAGTACGAGGATATAAAGTGTCACGGATGTCCATCTCTAGATGACAGTACCCAACACTGCGTACAGTGTTGGCACCCGACTGATAATCGGACGCTAGGTACGTCACACGGTCCTAGGTTAAGCATGCACAACAATATAATGAAGCAAGGAAAATATATAACAATACTGCAGAGTTTGGCAAGGTACACTTGCCTGATGTTTGAATATCAACTGTCGTCCTGGTATCGGTGGATCCGGTAGGTACTACTCCAAAAGCTGTAATAAACATCACCAATAGTCTCAGAAGATGTCAAATAGCTGAAAATGCCTGTCCTTACGTCCAATTTGGACACAGGGGCAAAAATGTCATTTTCGGGCCAAAGTGGGGTCCACTTGTGGCCTACTTCGCACCGAAAAGCGTACCGAGGGTAACAGTATCTAAATGGGACAAACTATGGGTCAAATAACTCTAAATGTCAATACGATCCCAACGGTATGTCCACATTTGGATTCCGATGAGCCGAACATAATTTGGTCCAAAAAGTCAACTGTGGGGCCCGCCAATTGGCGATCTGGTCAACTGTCTCAGAAATGCGTGAAAATTGGGTCATAGGACCAGCATGTTACCACGAGTCCAGTGGCGCAAGTTTCGTCGCAATCTGACAAGCGTGCACAAAATACGCGCGAGTTCCACAAAAGTGGCGACACGGAATGTGTTCGCGGATACGGCCTGATTTCGGCGCGCACACGCGTCCAAATCAGTCTCCACGAATTTTCATATGTCCGATTATGCTGCATGCACCATTCGGTACACTTGGCACACGGCGGGGCGGTCCCGTTTGGCGGAGCGCGCTCCGATCTCCAACTTTTAGAAAACCGAAAAAAGTGGATGCGAGCAGTTTTGTAACGAATACAATTTTGTCCACAGCAACTAATAGCACAAAGTTATTATACAGAAAATAAACTAGGTCATGTAATCTACAGGTATAAAAAAGAATCACCGAATTCGGATCTCTGTGGTGGGAGATACGAACTCGGCAATATGGGTGGTCATTCTGGAATTCTGCGATTGCAGAATTCTGTCTGCTCGTGCTGACTTGGGCGCTGTTTTGCACCTAGGGGCACGCGTTATCCGAGGTTGACTATAAAAGAAGTATTGGAGAGGATTAAGGGAAGATCATACCTATGAAAACGGAACGGCGTTTGGTCGAGCGAGTCGACGGAAAATTACGCCGGAGCGAAGGTGCCTCGAGTGGGAGACTGCAGTTCGCGAGGTCGGCGTCGACGAGATGGTTGGATGGCTTGGGGAGGCTTCTCTGGCTGCGGTGATGACTCTAGATGGGAAGAGGAAGTCTGGAGTTTAGGTTAGGGTTTTGGAGAGCTAATTATATATATATATATTATATATAATTAGGATGAGAGAGGGGGTGCGGATCAAGGGTCCGCGGGTTTGCTCGGGTGGGAAGTCAATGGGCGGGTCTCTAAGGCCATGCCAAGTTGCTGTGTTCCCACAACAACTAATCCGCGTGAAGAAACTAAAGTTGCTGAATAGGTGGCTGTAAGTAGTAAATAGTATATTATTAATATTATTATATTACTATTAGTTAGTATTATTATTATACTTATTCTATTAACTTTCTTTTCCTTTCCTTTCTTTCTTTAATTAAAATATATATACATATATATTTTTATATATATATATATATATATACTCTTAAGAAAATTTATATAATAGGGTATTGCACATCGCTAGGCTAGCAACTGCTCAAGGGGTCTCCTACATGGAATAAAATCCGAAAAATTCCTGATGGTCCCATAAGTCCTCTAAGTGCCCGAACACCTAATATAAAAATTATTAAAAATCTATTTCTTCTATTTGGACCTTATTACTATAATTTAATTAATAATTAAAAAAAAAAGTATATACGATTTTCTAGGAAGGGGGTTTTACATTCTACCCAACTTGTAAAAATTTCGTCCTCGAAATTAAATTAGGATAGGGCTCTCTTTGTCAAGTCTCACTTGATTACGGTCTAAGAATTTCTCTCAAGTGAGCATTACGGTCTCTACCCAACTTAGAATTTACCCATCTATTATCTAAGACTAGTCATCTAATAAATCTATGCCCCGACTCATTTAATCATGTTATTGAATCCTCAAGTCTTTAACACCAAACCTATCACCTATGATATTCCCCTAATCATATAAAAAAAAGGGTAGCAATAATGTGACCGACCTGTGGGGTATATCTAGTACTGTCTATATATCAACTTATACCAAGCACGAGGTTTCGTCTTTCCGAAATAAGGGAAGACGAAGATCAATAATAAAGAGTTCAAGGGTGAGGTAATAGATTAGAAGTATCAGGATCAAGGTGTTTAAAGAATTCAAATGGAAATGGTCAAGTTGTTGTGGATTGAAATCCTATTCTGGTAATCCTTTGTTCGCATGCTCGTATTAGTACCGTTGTGTAGCTGATATGATATGCTCAGACATATCTAGAGGGCAAGCATACTAGTCAACTGTATATCTCAATCCACGTGAAGTAGTCGTGCGAAGAGCGAACCAAAATGCACTAAGGTTGATCAGACCGTAATACACTGATTCTGAATAGACAATTGTATTAGTGTACATGTCCACTAACACATATGTCATGAACAAGCTCGATAAAGAATAAGCTTGCAAAACTAGGCTATAGAATAGCAGCATAAGTCAAGTACAGCAATTATAAGTACGCTAGATGATGATGAAAGGAGGTACAAATTAATTCAAGTTCACAAAACAACACAAAATAAGCACAATAACAAAAGACTCTATAATCTCTACAGTTATTAATTATAAAAACATTCTAGGTTATAAATTATTAGCAAGTTCAAATTAATTACTAGGTTAACGCTAGGTCACGAATCAACATGCAAAAACTAAGCAAATCTAAAAGCAGAAAACTATAAAAACTTACGCGCATTAGCTACTCCATGAATATGCGCGTCCTCCAAAGTCATGGCAAAAGCTTGTCCGCGTCCTTGCGGTGGATTCCTCTGCTGTTGCTGTTGGGCTTGCTGGAAGGGTGCTGCCTGTGGAGCCAAGGGTGGCCTTGGTTGATACCCTCCTGGCGCTGGTAGAGCTTGTCTGTTTAATGTCAATGCTCTCTCTCGATGATGAGGACAATCCTTGGCTAAGTGTTGGTTGGTTCCACAAATCAAGCATAATCCTAACTTGCGTCTGCAGTCCTTCTCAATATGGCCTGCCTTGCCACAGTACTGACATGTAGGTAATATCTGCGGAGAGGCTCTGGGTGGCTGGTGTAGGTGAGGCCTCTTTGCAGCTTCTTCTTGCGATACTTTGGCTGATGTGGAAGACCGTTTCAGACTGGTCTCTCTCCTGGTGACGCGTTCCATGCGTCGGGTTGCTGCAAGGACGTCTGAGTAGGATGTAGGTGCAACGGATCCAATTAGTTTCTGTAGCTCCAAGTTTAGTCCGTCGAAGAACTTCTCTGCTTTTTCTTCCTCCGTCGAAATCAATCGGGGCAAAGCGGCTCAGGCGAATAAATTCCGCATTGTACTCTTCCACTGTCATGTTGCCTTGGATAAGGCGGTGGAACTTATCTCTGAGCTCTGCCCTCGCTACTGCGGGAATATACATCTCTCTGAAGAGTCTAGAGAACTCTTCCCAGGTGACTCGGTCCTGCCCGAGCCTCATCTCCTCTGCTAACCACCAGTGATGTGCGTTCTCGGTTAACTGCATTCTGACTGCAGTCATCCACTTCTCTCTAGGAAGTTCAGCGGCTTCCAACTGATGCTGAATGTTTGTGAGCCATTCATGAACTTCTGTTGGTCCCTCTTTACCAGAAAATGTACGAGGCTTGAGCTGACGGAAGTCGGTGATAGATCCCGTCGTCGTTCTCCTCGCTGGTGGATTTGCCTGCTCCAATGCGGATACCAGGCTGGTTCTCAGATAATCGGCCTCCTGCCGATGGGCCTCTTGCTGAATCTGTTGCTGTGCTTGCATCATAGCATACATTATCTGGAACATCTGTTGTCCGTCCATAGCTTGTCCTGGCAGGAAAGCCGGCATCTGTGGAGTGAACTGTGGTGGAGGTGGGATGTCATCTCTCCGGAACCTTGGATTAGGCTGTCCGGTTTGATCGCTCTGTGATGCTTGTCCTCCACTCCCAGGAGTCACTCCGTCTCCATAAGTAACCACAGCGTCGTGTGGTGTCTCCAAAGGAGTCTCGTCTCCATTCCTGGGATCCATTGCTCTGAATTCAAAAGATAAACTATAAGAACGCTCAGAGGAATCAATACAGGATGCAAATCAATTATAGTTTCGAGTTCGATATAGAGTTCAATAAGGGTTTAAATAATGGATGAGAACCTAGAACTTATCCTATCCTTAGGGCAGGCTGATTCAGTCCCTAAGTTGAAACTGAACAATTTAGTCGTAGACCTGCATGGGCCACCACAAAAACTATGTCACGCCCCAGTCCCAAAATACCTTGGGACTAGACACGTGGTAATGGCCAGCAGTACGCACCGATGGACCAATCCAATATAATGGATCCATCAGGGCATACTTAAGCTGTAAAACAAGTCTACGACAATCATGGCACAACTAATCTCATCCACACAAGATAGAAAATATGATCCACAGAATAAATAAGGAATATAAATCATCAGCTAGTCTCACAAAGTACTTCGGGGAACAACCCGATAAATATCTAGTATAATGGTTCAACTGACCAGAATATAAAGACTGAAATAAATATAAAAGCTGAGCATGAACATGGATGCTCAAGAGAAGTCTTCAGCTAACACCTCGTCCTCGGATGGCGGTACAACTCCTAGATCGGCTCCTCCTGGTGCGGACCCGTATACCTCGGGATAAACCTCGTCTGCAAAATCTGGGGACAAAATCCATATCCAGGTCCTCAGGGGACATAGCAAGGTACAGAAAATATACAAGCCAACATATAAACAGTGCAGCAGAATAATAAAATAAGCAGGGTAAGTATGTAAACATCTGTATAAAATGCAAAAGAGGATATCAACAGTACTTAGGTTGAAACAACTACAAGCTCTGTGTAGGGGAGCCGGTAGCAGTGGTGTCAAGAGGTGGTCTAGCTCAGCGGGAGACTGAGTAGCCGGCATAACATAATCAACCTGTAGCCTGTGGGTCTCTCCAGCAATAGATGGAACAATAAGGGAATACTAAATAACCAGCTAAGTGATATGCAAGATGAGAGCAGCACGAGTACTCAGGCTGAGACTACTACAAGCTCTGTGTCTGGGAGCCGGTAGCAGCAATAACTATGTATTTTACTATGTGTTTACTATGTTTTATATATATATAATCAGTCTGTAGCCTATGTGTCTCTCTCCACCCAATGTAACCACGCATATCATGTCCATAACGTCTCATGTCCATGTCAAGCGCGATCATAGCTAAATGCAACAAGTCATAAAGTATCTAAGAATATAGTATCTCTGTCAAGTCCTGTATCCTATACAGGATCACCACGAATATCTCGGAAAGATCCTGTCTCATGAATAGTGTCAAGTGTCCTGGATCATATGGTACTTGATAAGACAAGTACGAGGATATAAAGTGTCACGGATGTCCATCTCTAGATGACAGTACCCAACACTGCGTACAGTGTTGGCACCCGACTGATAATCGGACACTAGGTACGTCACACGGTCCTAGGTTAAGCATGCACAACAATATAATGAAGCAAGGAAAATATATAACAATACTGCAGAGTTTGGCAAGGTACACTTGCCTGATGTTTGAATATCAACTGTCGTCCTGGTATCGGTGGATCCGGTAGGTACTACTCCAAAAGCTGTAATAAACATCACCAATAGTCTCAGAAGATGTCAAATAGCTGGAAATGCCTGTCCTTACGTCCAATTTGGACACAGGGGCAAAAAGGTCATTTTCGGGCCAAAGTGGGGTCCACTTGTGGCCTACTTCGCACCGAAAAGTGTGCCGAGGGTAATAGTATCTAAATAGGACAAACCATGGGTCAAACAACTCTAAATGTCAATACGATCCTAACGGTATGTCCATATTTGGATTCCGATGAGCCGAACATAATTTGGTCCAAAAAGTCAACTATGGGGCCTGCCAATTGGCGATCTGGTCAACTGTCTCAGAAATGCATGAAAATTGGGTCATAGGACCAGCGTGTTACCACGAGTCCAGTGGCGCAAGTTTTGTCGCAATATGACAAGCGTGCACAAAATACGTGCGAGTTCCACAAAAGTGGCGATACGGAATGTGTTCGCGGATACGGCCTGATTCCGGCGCGCACACGCGTCCAAATCAGTCCCCACGAATTTTCACATGTCCGATTATGCTGCGTGCACCATTCGGTACACTTGGCACACGGCGGGGGGGTCCCGTTTGGCGGGGCGCGCTCCGATCTCCAACTTTTAGAAAACCGAAAAAAGTGGGCGCGCGCAGTTTTGTAACAAATACAATTTTGTCCACAGCAACTAATAGCACAAAGTTATTATACAGAAAATAAACTAGGTCATGTAATCTACAGGTATAAAAAAGAATCACCGAATTCGGATCTCTGTGGTGGGAGATACGAACTCGGCAATATGGGTGGTCATTCTGGAATTCTGCGATTGCAGAATTCTGTCTGCTCGCGCTGACTTGGGCGCTGTTTTGCACCTAGGGGCACGCGTTATCCGAGGTTGACTATAAAAGAAGTATTGGAGAGGGTTAAGGGAAGATCATACCTATGAAAACGGAACAGCGTTTGGTCGAGCGAGTCGACGGAAAATTACGCCGGAGCGAAGGTGCCTCGAGTGGGAGACTGCAGTTCGCGAGGTCGACGTCGACGGGATGGTTGGATGGCTTGGGGAGGCTTCTCTGGCTGCGGTGACGGCTCTAGATGGGAAGAGGAAGTCTGGAGTTTAGGTTAGGGTTTTGGAGAGCTAATTATATATATATTTTTTATATATAATTAGGATGAGAGAGGGGGTGCGGATTAAGGGTCCGCGGGTTTGCTCGGGTGGGAAGTCAATGGGCGGGTCTCTAAGGCCATGCCAAGTTGCTGTGTTCCCACAACAACTAATCCGCGTGAAGAAACTAAAGTTGCTGAATAGGTGGCTGTAAGTAGTAAATAGTATATTATTAATATTATTATATTACTATTAGTTAGTATTATTATTATACTTATTCTATTAACTTTCTTTTCCTTTCCTTTCTTTCTTTAATTAAAATATATATACATATATATTTGTATATATATATATATATATATATATATATATATATATATATATATATATATATACTCTTAAGAAAATTTATATAATAGGGTATTGCACATCGCTAGGCTAGCAACTGCTCAAGGGGTCTCCTACATGGAATAAAATCCAAAAAATTCCTGATGGTCCCATAAGTCCTCTAAGTGCCCGAACACCTAATATAAAAATTATTAAAAATCTATTTCTCCTATTTGGACCTAATTACTATAATTTAATTAATAATTAAATAAAAAAAAAGTATATACGATTTTCTAGGAAGGGGGTTTTACAACCTCCATCCTTAGAGGGAGTGCATGACGTATTCCACGTCTCACAGCTGCGAAGGTACGTGACCGACCCAAGTCACGTAGTCGATCATTCAGAAATCGCAGTAGGCCCAAGCTTGAGATATGAAGAACAACCAGTGGGCATCCTCGACGTCAGTGAGAAGACATTGCGGGGACAGACAATCAGACTGGTTCGTGTAGCTTGGAAACATCATTCTCCGGGAGCATCAACTTGGGAACGAGAAGATAGTATGCGCCAACGTTACCCCTACTTGTTCGAGGAGGCAGTTGTAAACTAAGAAATCTTGTATTTCCATAACTATTTCTTTAGTAGCTTATTCTTTGATTGCGAGGACGCAATCCTTTTAAGGAGAGAAGATTGTAAACACCCTGTTTTCAGAATGAATTTTTATATATTTTTTGGAATTTTCTGGAGGACGAATCTAGATAATTGAGAGTTAAGGATTTTTATGCAGTTTATTGGTGTTAAAATATTATGAAAATAATAATTTAGGGTGTAAAATGGAAAACCGAACATGTGGTATTTTTCGGTGAATTTATTGGACTCCAGAGTAACGTTTTAAGCTCTAAAAAGCTATTGGTTTGTTGAACCGAACCGAACCACACTAACCCGACCCGAAACCCTGTTGGAAACCCTAGTAGCCGCCGCAGAGACCCTGTAGCCGCCTATAAGAGGTCGCCTCGACATCCGTGCAGCTTCTTTCCCCCTCTGCTCCGCCGCGTCCCTCCGATCCGCCCCAACTCGAACGCAGCCGCCCACTCCTCCTCTCGAGCCGGCCTCGAACTCCCCACGGTCTGGCCAACTTCCCCCAACTCGAGCGCCGACGCCCTTAACTCCTCGCCTCGACAGCTTTTCGACTTTCCCATCTCCGCCTGGCCAGTCGACCCCCTCCGACGACGCCATCGACCGACTGTGCTCATCCCGAGCCCAACCGTACCCACCGTCCGAGACTCGCTGTAAACACCCTAATTTTCAGAATAAAAATTTAATATAATTTTTCCCGAATTTTGTCGACATTTTTCGGACAAGGAAGCAAGGTGATTAGGAGTTAAGTATTTTTAAATACATTTTATTGGTGTTAAAATATTATGAAAATAATTTTTTATGGTGTAAAATGAAAAACCGGACGCAGGGTATTTTTTGGTGAATTTATTGGACTCCGGAAGCGCGTTTAACGAATTAAAAACTTTGGCTCATTAAACCCACCCAAACCCAGCGCGAACCAAACCGTTGACAGAACCAACCCGCGGGCTGAGCCGAACCAAGCCAACCGAATATAATGGGTCGGGTCGGGTCGGATCCAGCAAACCCGACCCTGACCCGAGATGCAAGGGAAAACCCTAGCCCCCCGCTGGTTATACTGTAGCAGTATAAAACCGCCGCCCTCGACTTCCGTGTAGACTCCGCCGCTAACCCACCGAAACCCTAGTTTCATCGCCGCCCTCTGAGCATCCTCCCCGACCGCTGACTCCCCCGCACTCGACCCCGGCAGCGCAGACCGCCGCTGACCCCCGTTTCAGCGAGCCGACCGACTTCCCCAACTCGAGCGCCGCCGCCACTCGATTTCTCGCCTCGACAGCCCCGGATTTCCCTATCTCAGCCAGGCCAGTCGACCCATCCGACGATGAACTGACCGGCAGAGCGTAGCCCCGACCCCGACAGCCTCCACCGCTCAAGACCCGCGGCGTCGAACGACGCCGAGCCTCCGCCAGCGCCTGAACGCCCCGACCCGACTGTGCGGAGCCGCTGCCCTAGTCCGACCTCGAGCTCGACCCCTCTGCTATCTCCAGATCAGGACACTAGCCTGGACTCACGGCAGACACGCGGACACTGAAATCCTTGACCAGGACACAAAGTGGACTCTCGGACACGTGGAATTTAGCGTGGACGGAGCCCTGTTCAGGTACCGTTTTCCCCCTCATTGTAACTCCATTTTAATTTCTGTCAGTTTCTACGCGTAGACTGTATAACCCTCTCGGTGCCCGTGCAACTCGCTCGGTGCATCGCATCCTGTGGTGATCGCACACAGCGATCCAAAAACAGAAAAAACAATACCCGTTTCACCCCGGAACTGAGTGCGTCCCGCCAAACGGGACGACTTGGTCGTACACGATCTTTACCAAACTGTGCGCGTCATCGATACGGTCGTGTGGGATTTCGCAGAAGTGGATTCGGAGGTGCGTGCACCCCGGAATCAACGCGTATCCGCCGACGATACCCCATATCCGACCTTTCTGGAACATGCTGTAACTTTGTGTACACACGTCGGATCGAGACGAAACTTGTGCCATCGGACTCGTAGCAATACGCTGGTCCTGTGACCCAAGTTTGGTCCGAATCTGAGGACGTTGACAAAATCGCGTATCGTGGGCCCCACAGGCTCCACTTGACGGGCGATTTTGTGATCGGCTCATCGGAATAATTCTGGAAGTTCCGTTGGGTTCGTATCATCGTTCCTGACTTGTAGACACTGAGTTTGATGAAATTGGAGACTCTTTGACCCGGACACGCTTTTCGGTGCAAAGTGGCCCACATGTGGACCCCGCTTTGGCCCGAAAATGATCTTTTTGCCCCTGTGTCCGAATTGGACGAAAGGACAGGCATTTCTAGCAGTTTGACATCTTCTGAGATGGTTGGTGATGTTTATTACAGCTTTTGGAGGAGTACCCACAGGACCCACTGATACAGGGACAGTTGTTGGTATTCGGACATCAGGCAAGTGTACCTTGCCAAACTCTGCAGTATTGTTATATATTTTCCTTGTTTCATTATGTTGCTGTGCATGCTCAACCTAGGACCGTGTGACGTACTGAGCGTCCGATTATCAGTCGGGTGCCAACATCGTACGCGGTGTTGGGTACGGTCATGTAGAGATGGACATTCGTGACACTTTATATTCTCGTACTTGTCTTACTAAGTACACTTTGACCCAGGACACATGACACTACTCATGAGACAGGATTTTCCCAAGATATTCGTGGTGATCCTCTATAGGATACATGACATGGACATTATATCATTAGATATAGTATGACTGGTTGCATTAGCTATGATTCCGCTTGACATGGACATGAGATGTTATGGTCATGATATACGTGGTTATATTGGGTGGGGAGAGACACACAGGCTACAGGCTATTTTATATATATATCTTCTATTATTGAGAGGTCGTAGACTCTCGGAGCAGAGCTAGACCCACTACCGGTTATTACCGCTACCGGCTCCCCGACACAGAGCTTGTAGTGGCTCAGCCTGAGTACTCGTGCTGCTCTCACTTGCATTTTCACATAGATGGTTACTTACTTGCCCTATTTATTTCGTTTATTGCTGCACTGCTTATATTCTGGCTTGTATTATTTCCTGTACCTTGCTATGTCCCCTGAGGACCTGGATCCGGATTTTGTCCCCAGATTTTGCAGACGAGGTTTATCCCGAGATCTACGGGACCGGAGCAGGAGCTGGACCGACATCCGAGGACGAGGTGTTAGCTGAAGACTTTTCCTGAGCATCTATGTTCCCTGCTCAGCATTTATTTCTTTTATTCTGTCATTTATATTTTGGTCTGTTGAACCATTGTACTAGATGTTTATCGGGTTGTTCCCCGAAGTACTTTGTTGAGACTAGCTGATGATTTACATTCCTTATTTATTCTATGGATCATATTTTATATCTTGTGTGGATGAGATTAGTTGTGCCATGATTGTCGTAGACTTTATTTACAGCTTAAGTATGCCCTGATGGATCCATTAGATTGGGTTTGTCCATCGGTGCGTACTGCTGGCCATTGCCACGCGTCTGGTCCCACGATATTTTGGGACTGGGGCGTGACATGGTTTTTGTGGTGGCCCATGCAGGTCTACGACTAAATTGTTCGGTTTTAACTTAGGGACCGAACCAGCCTGCCCTAAGGATAGAATAAGTTCTAGAATCTCATCCATTATTTAAACCATTATTGAACTCTCTATCGAACTCGAAATTGTTACTTGAACTGCATCCTGTATTGATTCCTCTGAGTGTTCTTACAGTTTATATTTTGTTGCAGAGAAATGGATCCCAGGAACGGAGATGAGATTCCTTTGGACACGCCACACGACGCTGTGGTTACTGATATAGACGGAGTGACTCCAGGGAATGGAGGACAAGCATCGCAGAACAATCAAACCGGTCAGCCTAATCCAAGGTTCCAGAGAGATGACATCCCACCTCCACCACAGTTCACTCCCCAGATGTCAGTTTTCCCGCCCGGATAAGCCATGGACGGGCAACAGATGTTCCAGATGATGTATGCCATGATGCAGGCCCAGCAGCAGATTCAGTAAGAGGCCCATCGCCAGGAGGCAGAGTATCTGAGGACCAGCCTGGTATCCGCATTGGAGCAGGCAAATCCACCAACGAGACGAACAGGGACAGGATCTATTACCGATTTCCGTCATCTCAAGCCACGAATATTTTCTGGCAAAGAAGGGCCAACAGAAGTTCATGAATGGCTCACTAACATTCAGCATCAGTTGGAAGCCGCTGAACTTTCGAGAGAGAAGTGGATGACTGCAGTCAGAATGCAGTTAACTGATAATGCGCATCACTGGTGGCTAGCAGAAGAAAGGAGACTCGGACAGGACCGAGTCACATGGGAAGAGTTCTCCAGACTCTTCCAAGAGATGTACATTCTGGCAGTTGCACGATCAGAGCTCAGAGACAAGTTCAACCGCCTCATCCAAGGCGGTATGACAGTGGAAGAATACAACGCAGAATTTATACGCCTAAGTCGCTTCGCTCCAACATTGATCTCGACAGAGGAAGAGAAAGCCGAAAAGTTCTTTGACGGACTGAAGTTCGAGCTACAGAGATTGATTGGCTCAGTCGCACCTACAACTTATACCGATGTCCTTGCAGCAGCACGAAGCATGGAGCGCGTCACTAGAAGGGAATCGAATCTGAAGAGGCCAAACACATCCGCACCATCCAAGACAGCACCAGGAGATTCTGCAAAAAGATTCCAGAGGAGTATACCGGAGAGAGCCGCACACAGGGACAGACCTCTTCCTACTTGTCACCACTGCGACAAAGTAGGACACATTGAGAAAGAATGCAGGCGTAAGTTGGGACTATGTCTGAGCTGCGGATCAAACCAACATTTTTCTAGGGACTGTTCTGAACGCAGAGACGGAGCACCGAGACTAGCTTTACCCGCACCACGACCAGCTACAGGAGCAGTAGGGGCACAGCAGACAGGAGCTGGAGGAGTCAGACCACCAGCTACAGGAGGCTACCAGCAGAGACCACCACTGGCACCGCAGGCAGCCCTATTTCAGCAACAGCAGCAGCAGAGAGGACCAGCTCAAGGTCGAGGCCAGGCATTCACATTAGCTGTTGAGCAGGAAGCTACTACAGGCGAAGTCATCGCAGGTACTATTTTAGTAGCTTCATTACCAGCTATAGCATTATTTGATTCTGGAGCATCGCATTCATTTATAGCAGCTAGCTTTGTTGCCACCCATAGAGTAGCTACCGCACCCCTCCCGAAGATGAAGAGGATTCTTACGGGAGGTAGAATTATTCTGGTTAGTGACGTCTGTAGATCATGTTCAGTAGTAGTTTATGGCCGAGAAATGCGAGCTCAATTTCTGATCTTTTCCATGCCGGATTATGATATCGTACTTGGTATGGACTGGTTAAGTCAGTACCATGCGACTCTTGATTGCCGACTTGGGCGGGTTATATTTAGACCTCCTGGACATCCAGAATTCGAGTTTCTTCGAGGAGCAGTAGAGCAAGGAGTTCAGCCTACTCTTAGGGTACTCTCTGTAGAAGGGGAGACAGGGTACCTAAGAGTCATATCAGAATTTGTGGATGTATTTCCTGATGATCTTCCAGGTTTACCACCTGATCGGGAAATAGAATTCATAATAGACTTAACTCTAGGAGCAGAGCCTATCACTTCATCAGTTTATCGGCTAGCACCTAAGGAGTTAGTGGAGTTAAAAGAACAGGTTGACGACCTTCTGGATGAAGGTTTCATTCGGCCCAGTATTTCACCTTGGAGAGCACCCATATTATTTGTGCCAAAGAAGGATAGAACAGTACGGTTATGCATTGACTACAGGGCGCTGAATGCTGTGACCATCAAGAACAGGTATCCCTTACCACGTATTGATGATCTATTCGATCAGTTGAGTGGTACAAGGGTATTTTCGAAGATTGACCTTCGATCCGGCTATCATCAGATCAAAGTAAGGAAGGAAGATATACCAAAGACCGCTTTCAGGACCAAGTATGGACATTATGAGTTCTTGGTGATGCCGTTTGGTTTAACCAACGCGCCAGCAGTGTTTATGAGTTTAATGAACAGAGTGTTCCATCAGTTCTTGGATAAATTCGTGGTGGTGTTCATTGACGACATTCTCATATATTCTAAGAGCCACGAAGAGCACGAGGAGCATCTCAGGATCGTGTTAGAGACCTTGAGGCAGGAGAAGTTATACGCCAAACTCAGTAAGTGTGAGTTCTGTATGGACAAAGTACCTTTCTTGGGATATATCATCTCAGGAGAAGGACTTTCAGTGGATCCAGAGAAAGTTGCGACAATAGAGACTTGGCCTACACCCACATCAGTTGCAGAGGTGAGAAGTTTTCTCGGACTCGCGGGATATTACCGAAGGTTTGTAGAAAATTTCTCGAGGATTGCAGAACCGATGACGAAGCTGACACGCAAGGACCAGGAGTTTATATGGACAGAAGACTGCCAGAAGGCCTTCGAAGAATTGAAAAGAAGATTAACAACAGCACCTGTCTTGACTCTTCCTTCAGGGTCAGGAGGTTTTGTTGTTTACAGCGATGCATCAGGTAGTGGACTGGGATATGTTTTGATGCAACATGGAAAAGTCATTGCTTATGCATCGAGACAGTTGAAGGTCCACGAGAAGAACTACCCAACGCATGATCTGGAGTTAGCAGCAGTTATATTTGCATTGAAGATTTGGAGACACTACCTTTACGGGGAGAAAGTAGACATCTTTACAGATCACAAAAGTCTGAAGTATGTATATACTCAGAAGGAGCTTAACATGAGGCAGAGACGCTGGCTTGAATTGATGGTAGATTTTGACATCGATCTGCAGTATCATCCGGGAAAGGCGAATGTCGTTGCAGATGCGCTCAGCAGAAAGCCTACGGCTTATTTCTTGATGATGCAGCCCGAGTTATTGAGAGATCTACAGGAGCTTCAGATAGAGGTTGTCTTACCAGGACAGAATGACTTAATGGCTAATCTTGAAATTAAGTCATCACTCGTGGAGAAGATTAAGGAGACGTTGCCCACCGATGCTAGATTTAGAAGATTGAAAGAGAGGATAGAAGCAGGCATACAGACAGGACTTCGCATACACGAAGACGGAACATTGAGATTTGAAAATCTCCTGTATGTTCCAAATGGAGAATTAAGACAGGAGTTAATGACTGAAGCACATAGCTCTATGTACTCTGTTCACCTAAGAGGAACCAAGATGTACCGAGACTTGAGACAGTATTACTGGTGGCACAGAATGAAAAGAGAGATTGCAAGATTTGTGGCCAAATGCTTAGTCTGCCAGCAAGTAAAGGCCGAACATCAGAGGACTGCAGGTATGTTACAGCCGCTTCCTATACCAGAGGAAGTGGGAGCATATCACGATGGATTTTGTCACAGGATTCCCGAGGAGCCCCAGCGGAAGAGACACAGTATGGGTTATAGTGGAACGACTCACTAAATCGGCACACTTCTTGCCATTTAGAGTTGGACAGTCCACAGAGGTACTGGCCGACATGTATATGCGACAAATCGTCAAATTACATGGAGTACCTGTTAGTATTGTATCGGATCGAGATTCGAGATTTACCTCTTATTTCTGGAGAAACATGCAAGAGAGTCTGGGCACTAGACTCAAATTCAGCACGGCATACCACCCACAGACAGATGGCCAATCAGAGCGCACCATTCAGATATTGGAGGACATGTTGTGATCTTGTATGCTAGACTTCGGAGGATCTTGGGAAGATCATTTGCACTTAGTAGAGTTCTCCTACAACAACAGTTATCAGGCCAGCATCCAGATGGCACCATTTGAAGCTTTATACGGAAGGAAGTGCAGATCGCCTATATGTTGGAGTGACGTTGGTGAACGACAAATACTGGGTCCAGAATTGGTAATGCAGACAGTGGAAAAGGTGAAACAGATTCAGAATCATCTACGAGCAGCCCAAGACAGACAGAAGCATTGGGCAGATACGACAGACGCCCCCTGGAGTTTAAAGAAGGAGAGCATGTGTTCTTGAGGATTTCGCCCACTCGTGGTACTATCAGATTCGGGAGAAGAGGCAAGTTGAGCCTAAGGTATATTGGGCCATTTGACATTCTAGAGCGAGTTGGTGAGGTGGCCTATCATCTTGCATTACCTCCATCCTTAGAGGGCGTGCATGACGTATTCCACGTCTCACAGCTGCGAAGGTACGTGACTGACCCAAGTCACGTAGTCGATCATTCAGAAATCGCAGTGGGCCCAAGCTTGAGATATGAAGAACAACCAGTTGGCATTCTCGACGTCAGTGAAAAGACCCTGCGGGGACAGACAATCAGACTGGTTCGTGTAGCATGGAAACATCATTCTCCTGGCGAATCGACCTGGGAACGAGAAGATACTATGCGCCAGCGTTACCCCCACTTGTTCGAGGAGGCAGTTGTAAACTAAGCAACATTGTATGTCCATAATTCTTCTTTAGTAGCTTATTTTCAATTGCGAGGACGCAATCCTTTTAAGGAGGGAAGATTGTAAACACCCTGATTTTCAGAATAAAAATTTAATATAATTTTTCCCGGATTTTGTCGGCATTTTTCGGACAAGGAAGCAAGGTGATTAGGAGTTAAGTATTTTTAAATACATTTTATTGGTGTTAAAATATTATGAAAATAATGTTTTATGGTGTAAAATGGAAAACCGGACGCAGGGTATTTTTCGGTGAATTTATTGGACTCCGGAAGCGCGTTTAACGCCTTAAAAACTTTGGCTCATTAAACCCACCCAAACCCAGCGCGAACCAAACCGTTGACCGAACCAACCCGCGGGCTGAGCTGAACCAAGCCAACCCAATATAATGGGTCGGGTCGGATCCAGCAAACCCGACCCTGACCCGAGATGCAAGGGAAAACCCTAGCCCCCCGCTGGTTATACTGTAGCAGTATAAAACCGCCGCCCTCGACTTCCGTATAGACTCCGCCGCTAACCCACCGAAACCCTAGTTTCATCGCCGCCCTCTGAGCATCCTCCCCGACCGCTGACTCCCCCGCACTCGACCCCGGCAGCGCAGACCGCCGCTGACCCCCGTTTCAGCGAGCCGACCGACTTCCCCAACTCGAGCGCCGCCTCCACTCGATTCCTCGCCTCGACAGCCCCGGATTTCCCCATCTCAGCCAGGCCAGTCGACCCAGCCAACGACGAACTGACCGACTGAGCGTAGCCCCGACCCCGACAGCCTCCACCGCTCAAGACCCGCGGCGTCGAACGACGCCGAGCCTCCTCCAGCGCCTGAACGCCCCGACCCGACTGTGCGGAGCCGCTGCCCTAGTCCGACCTCGAGCTCGACCCCTCCGCTGTCTCCAGATCAGGACACTAGCCTGGACTCACGGCAGACACGCGGACACTGAAATCCTTGATCAGGACACAAAGTGGACTCTCGGACACGTGGAATTCAGCGTGGACAGAGCCCTGTTCAGGTACCGTTTTCCCCCTCATCGTAACTCCGTTTTAATTTCTGTCAGTTTCTACGCGTAGACTGTATAACTCTCTCGGTGCCCGTGCAACTCGCTCGGTGCATCGCTTCCTGTGGTGATCGTACACCGCGATCCAAAAACAGGAAAAACAATACCCGTTTCACCCCGGAACTGAGTGCGCCCCGCCAAACGGGACGACTTGGTCGTACGCGGTCTTTACCGAACCGTGCGCGTCGTCGATACGGTCGTGTGGGATTTCGCAGAAGTGGATTCGGAGGTGCGTGCACCCCGGAATCAACGCGTATCCGCCGACGACACCCCGTATCCGACCTTTCTGGAACATGCTGTAACTTTGTGTACACACGTCGGATCGAGACGAAACTTGCGCCATCGGACTCGTAGCAATACGCTGGTCCTGTGACCCAAGTTTGGTCCGAATCTGAGGACGTTGACAAAATCGCGTATCGTGGGCCCCACAGGCTCCACTTGACGGGCGATTTTGTGATCGGCTCATCGGAATCCAATTTTGGAAGTTCCGTTGGGTTCGTATCATCGTTCCTGACTTTTAGACACCGAGTTTGATGAAATTGGAGACTCTTTGACCCGGACACGCTTTTCAGTACAAAGTGGCCCACATGTGGACCCCGCTTTGGCCCGGAAATAACCTTTTTGCCCCTGTGTCCAAATTGGACATAAGGACAGGCATTTCTAGCAGTTTGACATCTTTTGAGACAGTTGGTAATGTTTATTACAGCGTTTGGAGGAGTACCCACAGGACCCACTTATACAGGGACAGTTGTTGGTATTCGGACATCAGGCAAGTGTACCTTGCCAAACTCTGCAGTATTGTTATATATTTTCCTTGTTTCATTATGTTGCTGTGCATGCTCAACCTAGGACCGTGTGACGTACTGAGCGTCCAATTATCAGTCGGGTGCCAACATCGTACGTGGTGTTGGGTACGGTCATCTAGAGATGGACATTCGTGACACTTTATATTCTCGTACTTGTCTTACCAAGTACACTTTGACCCAGGACACATGACACTACTCATGAGACAGGATTTTCCCGAGATATTCGTGGTGATCCTGTATAGGATACAGGACATAGACATTATATCATTAGATATAGTATGACTGGTTGCATTAGCTATGATCCCGCTTGACATGGACATGAGACGTTATGGTCATGATATGCGTGGTTACATTGGGTGGGGAGAGACACACAGGCTACAGGCTGTTTTATATATATATATCTTCTATTATTGAGAGGTCGTAGACTCTCGGAGCAGAGCTAGACCCACTACCGGTTATTACCGCTACCCGGCTCCCCGACACAGAGCTTGTAGTGGCTTAGCCTGAGTACTCGTGCTGCTCTCACTTGCATTTTCACATAGATGGTTACTTACTTGCCCTATTTATTTCGTTTATTGCTGCACTGCTTATATTCTGGCTTGTATTATTTTCTGTACCTTGCTATGTCCCCTGAGGACCTGGATCCGGATTTTGTCCCCAGATTTTGCAGACGAGGTTTATCCCGAGATCTACGGGACCCGAGCAGGAGCTGGACCGACATCCGAGGACGAGGTGTTAGCTGAAGACTTTTCCTGAGCATCTATGTTCCCTGCTCAGCATTTATTTCTTTTATTCTGTCATTTATATTTTGGTCTGTTGAACCATTGTACTAGATGTTTATCGGGTTGTTCCCCGAAGTACTTTGTTGAGACTAGCTGATGATTTACATTCCTTATTTATTCTGTGGATCATATTTTATATCTTGTGTGGATGAGATTAGTTGTGCCATGATTGTCGTAGACTTTATTTACAGCTTAAGTATGCCCTGATGGATCGATTAGATTGGGTTTGTCCATCGGTGCGTACTGCTGGCCATTGCCACGCGTCTGGTCCCACGGTATTTTGGGACTGGGGCGTGACACTCGCGGGGCCGGAGCGACGCCGAACCTCCACCAGCGTGCGACCCACTCCGACCAGACCGGGCAAAGCCGCTGCCCTAACCCGACCTCGAGCCCGACCCCCTCCGGCGAAGCCCCTCTGCCGTCTCGACCAGAGCCCTAGCTCGGACTCACAGCAGACACGACCAGGACTCGGCTCGCGTCAATTTGACTTTCGGACACGCGGAAATCAGCGTTCACGGAGCTCTGTTCAGGTACCGTTTTCTCGCAACTCGCAGCTCTGTTTTAGTTTCCGTCAGTTGCTACTCGTCGACTGTATAACCCTCTCGGTGCCCGTGCAACTCGCTCGGTGCATCGCGTCCTGTGGTGATCGCACACCGCGATCCAAAAATAGGAAAAACAATACCCCGTTCCACCCCGGAACTGAGTGTGCCCCGCCAAACGGGATGACTTGGTCGCACGCGGTCTTTACCGAACCGTGCGCGTCGATGATACGGTCGTGTGGGATTTTGCAGAAGTCGATTCGGATGTGCGTGCACACCGGGATCAACGCGTATCCGCGGACAACGCCTCGTATCCGACTTTTCTAGAACACGCTGTAACTTTGTGTACACATGTCGGATCGAGACGAAATTTACGCCATCGGATTCGTAGCAAAACGCTGGTCCTGTGACCCAAGTTTGGTCCGATTCTGAGAACGTTGACAAAATCACGTATCGTGGGCCCCATAGGCTCCACTTGACGGGCAATTTTGTGATCGGCTCTTCGGAATCCAATTCTGGAAGTTCCGTTGAGTTCGTATCATCGTTCCTGACTTGTAGACACTGAGTTTGAGGAATTTGGAGACCTTTGACCCTGGCACGTTCTTCGGTGCAAAGTGGCCCACATGTGGACCCCGCTTTGGCCCGGAAATGACCTATTTGCCCCTGTGTCCAAATTGGACGTAAGGACAGACATTTCTAGCAGTTTGACATCTTCTGAGATGGTTGATGATGTTTATTACAGCTTTTGGAGTAGTACCTACAGGATCTGCTGATACCGGGACTATTGTGGATATTCGGACACCAGGCAAGTGTACCTCGCCAAAACTTGCAGTTCTTGCTACTTATTTTCTGGATTTAGTTATACATCAGTGGGCAAGTGTACCTTGCCAAACTCTGCAGTATTGTTATATATTTTCCTTGCTTCATTATATTGTTGTGCATGCTCAACCTAGGACCGTGTGACGTACTTAGCGTCCGATTATCAGTCGGGTGCCAACACCGTATGCGGTGTTGGGTACTGTCATCTAGAGATGGACATTCGTGACACTATATATATTCTCGTACTTGTCTTACCAAGTACACTTGACCCAGGACACTGGACACTAATCATGAGACAGGATCTTCCGAGATATTCGTGGTGATTCTGTATAGGATACAGGACTTGACAGAGATACTATACTCATAGATACAGATGACTTGTTACATTAGTGATGATCCCGCTTGACATGGACATGAGACGTTATGGTCATGATATGCGTGGTTACATTGGGTGGAGAGAGACACACAGACTACAGGCTGTCATATATATATATCTACTACTATTGTGAGGCCGTAGACTCTCGTAGCAGAGCTAGGCACATTACGTGTTATTACCACTACCGGCTCCCCGACACAGAGCTTATAGTGGCACAGCCTGAGTACTCGTGCTTCTCTCACTTACATTTTCATATAGATGGTTATTTACTTGCCCTACTTATTTCAGTATGCTCTGTACTGCTTATATTCTGGCTTGTATATTTTCTGTACCTTGCTATGTCCCCTGAGGACCTGGATATGGATTGTGTCCCCAGGATTTGAGGACGAGATCTATCCCGAGGTATACGGGACTGGAGCAGGAGCTGATCGAGGAGCTGTACCACCATCCGAGGACGAGGTGTTAGCCGAAGACTTCTCTTGAGCATCCATGTTCTTGCTCAGGATTTATTTATTTAATTCAGTCTTTTATTCTGGTCTGTTGAACCATGTATCAGATATTTATCGGGTTGTTCCCCGAAGCACTTTGTGAGACTAGCCGATGATTTACATTCCTTATTTATTCTGTGGATCATATTTTATATCTTGTGTGGATGAGATTAGTTGTGCCATGATTGTCGTAGACTTGTTTTACAGCTTAAGTATGCCCTGATGGATCCATTAAATTGGGTTTGTCCATCGGTGCGTACTGCTGGCCATTGACACGCGTCCGGTCCCACGGTATTTTGGGACTGGAGCGTGACAGTACCTGGGGACATAATCCAGATCCAGGTCCTCAGGAGACATAGCAAGGTACAAAATAACTCATGCCAAAACAAATAAAGCAGTACAGCAATAAATAAACAATAGGGTAAACTATGTAACCAGCTAAGTGATATGCAATATGAGAGCATCATTAGAACTCAGGCTGAAACTACCACAAGCTCTGTGTCGGGGAGCCAGTAACAGTGATATCATGTGGTTGTCTAGCTCGGAGTGAGACTAAGACGCCGACATAATATAAACAACCTGTAGCCTGTGTGTCTCTCCCCATCGAATGTAATCATACGTCTCATGTCCACAACGTCTCATGTCCATGCCACGCAGGATCAAGTCTAATGCAGCAAGTCATAGTAATCTCTAAGCATGTATGTAAAGAATATGTCATGAAACCTGTATCCTATACAGAATTACCATGAATGTCTCAGGAAGACTCTGTCTCATGAATAGTGTCAGGTGTCCTGGGTTATGATGTACTTGATAAGACAAGTACGAGAAATATAGGGTCTCGGTATCCATGTCTATGTGACATTATACAACTCCGCGTACGGGGTTGGCACCCGACTATTAATCAGACGCTAAGTAAAGTCACTCGGTCCTGGGTTGAACAGTTATAACAAGATTACATATGCAATCTACAAGAACCCAAGCAAAGTGCTATAACAGGAATCACTGCGAGTTGGCAAGGTACACTTGTCCACTGATGTATAAATAAGTCAAGGACATAAGTCGCAAGCTGCAGAGTTTGGCAAGGTACACTTGCCTGTGGTTCGGGCTCCAACTGTAGCTCTGATATTCGTGAAATCTCCAGGAATATCTCCGGATGCTGAAACAAACATTACCATCAGATTCAAAAAATATCAAATAGCTAAAAACGCTTGTCCTTGAGTCCAATTTGGAGACAAGGGCAAAAATGACCATTTCGGGTCAAAGCGGGGTCCACATGTGGGCCGCTTCGCACCGAAAAATGTGCCAGGGACAAAGGTCTCCAAATTCATCAAACTTAGTGTCAATAAGTTAGGAACGATGATACAGACCCAACGAAACTTCCAGAATTGGATTCCGATGAGCCGATCACAAAATCGCTCATCAAGTGGAGCTTGTGGGGCCCACGATACGCGATTTTGTCAATATTCTCAGAATCGAACCAAACTTGGGTCAAATGACAAACGTATCACTACGAGTCCGATGGCGCAAGTTTCATTTCGATCCGACGTGTGTACACAAAGTTACGACGTGCTCCAGAACGGACGAATACGGGACGGTGTCCGCGGATACGCGTTGATTCCGGTGTGCACGCACATCCAAATCAACTTCTGCGAAATCCCGCACGTCCGTATCGTCGGCGCACATGTATCGGTGAAGACCGCACGTGACCAAGTCGTCCCGTTTGGCGGGGCGTACTCAGTTTCGGGGTAAAACAGGACATTATTTTTCCTGTTTTTGGATCGCGGTTCGCGATCGCCACAGGACGCGATGCCCCGAGCGGGTTTCACGGGCACCGAGAGGGTCACGCAGGGTTCGCGATGTAACAGACGAAATCAAAAACGGGTAAACGAGCAGAGAGAAACGGGTACCTGAACAGGGCTCCAAAAACTGTGTTTTATCGTGTCCGAGTCGACACGACACGGCGTGTCCGACCTAGGGTTAGGGTTTCTAGGGCTCTGGCCGGAGCTCAGGCGGGGGAGGCCGGCCGGAGGGAGGTTGAGGGCAGCGGGGGAGGCTCGGCCGGAGGCGGCGGCGCGCTGGGAGGCGGCGCAGGCGGAGCACGGTGAACGGCGGCTGGGCAGCGGGTCGGAGGGGGCTGCGGGGCCTGTTGCGTCGGAGGAAGAAGGAGGAGGAGATGGCGGCAGGGGCGGTGCACGTCGGGGAGGCGGCTGCGCGGCGAGGGGAGGCAGTGGCGGAGGCCTAGGGTTAGGTGGGGAGGAGCGGTGGCCGGAGGGGGCTGATCGGGGGGATTAAATAGTTGGGGAGAGGGAGAGGGGAGGCCGAGGGTGGCCGGGGGAAGCGGCGCCGAAGTCGGAGTCGTGGGGTGCGGGGCCGGGCGAGGCGCGGAGGGCGGCGACGTGGCCGGAAGCGCGGGGAGGGCGGCGGAAGAATCGGGCGGCGCGGGGGATGCGGGTGACAGGGAAAAGGCGGGTCGGGTGGCGGGTGCTGGTGCGGGTCTGGCAGACCCGGCCCGACCCGCTAGGGGCGGTCGGCCGGTCGGGTTCAGCTGGACCGGGTTCAGGCCGGTTCAGCCCGGTTTGAACCCGGTTCAGTCCGGTTTATTTTAGGTATTTTAAATTAATTATTTAAAAATAGTTTTTGGGCCTTTAAAAATAATTTTGGGGTCCAATAAATTCCCAAAAAATTAACCTAAGTCCGATATTTTATTTTACACCATAAAATATTAATTTCATAATATTTTAATATATTTTAAAAATATTTAATTTTATTTAATGCCAAAAATACCTTGTTTTTAATTAGCAAAAATTCCTGAAAAATCCCAGAAAATTCTGAAAAATTCAGTTTTAAAAATCTTGAAAAATCAGGGGGTTTACATATAGATCCAAGCCCAAACAGACAAAGAAATGTGAGCCTAACAAGGTTGTTATGATTGCGCAGGTTGTCACGACTGGTATCGACTCTGGCTGGTGGGTAGACACTGGCGCATCCTGCCATGTTTGCTCAAAGAATGAGTTGTTCACCACCTACAAGCCTACATCTGAAAAGGTTATGGTGGCGAACCAGGCACAAGCTGAAGTACTCGGGATAGAACGGTGGTACTGAAACTGACTTCGGGAAAGTCGCTGATACTTCTAGATGTGAAGCATGTACCAATAATAGCCAAGAATCTGGTCTTAGGAAGTCTTCTCTGCAATGCAGGCTTTAGGATGGACATTAATGCTGGAAAAATGGTGATGTCTTACAAATGAACATACTTCGAAAAAGCTTTCTGTACCGAAGGGATGTTCAAACTTCAACTTGTAACTCCTGCTACAATAATAAATACAGTCACTTCTTTTGGTTATTCTCTTGAGTTATGGCACAATAGACTAGGACTTGTTCATTGTAAAAGAATAAACAAGATGTATAGTCTAGGGCTTATCTCCAAATGTGAGGGTATTTTGGTGGAGAAGTGTGAGGTCTGTCCGCAGACAAAGATTACCAGAAAGACGTTTAAGCGAGTTAACCGAAGCACAGATCTTCTGGAGTTGGTGCACTCAGATATCTGTGACTTCAAACAGTTCTCCACAAAGGCCAAGATGAAGTATTTTATTACATTCATCGCCGAATACTCGAAGTATGTGTTCGTCTATCTGCTCAAGTCAAAGGACGAAGCATTCGAGAAGTTCAAGGAGTTCAGGGCTGAAGCTGAACGTCAGACAAGGCAACAACTAAAGAGACTTAGAAGTGATCGAGGCGAAGAGTATAGGTCTATTGAATATGCATAGTTCTGCAAAGAACATAAAATTGTCAATGAGACGACTGCTCCGTATTCTCCTCAATCAAATGGAGTAGCTGAGAGAAAGAACATGACGTTGACAAAAATGATGAACTCAATGCTGTTAACTACGGGTCTTCCAAACTGCTTCTGGGGAGAAGCTGCGTTGACGGCTACGTTCATCCTGAACAGAGTGTCGTACGCAATATCTGATGTCACTCCTCATGAAATCTAGTTCAAAGTCAGACCCAACTTGAATGTCATTCGAGTGTGGGGGTGTCTGGCATATGTAAATCTCCCGGAATTGAAGATTCAAAAATTGGGTACGAGGACAACGAAGACCATCTTCTTGGGTTATGTTGAGAAGAGTGTTGCTCGAAGGTTTCTTGATATAGAATCAAATCTTATCATTGAATCTCGCGACGCAGAATTCTTTGAAGATAAATTTGCAAGGTACAAGAACATTATTATCGCGGATATTCCGGAGAATAGTGTGTGTGCACAGGAGGTTGAAGCTTCTAAAGAAGATATAGTACATGAAGAATTTGTCATTCCAGAGACAATGTTCAAATCAGAATTTGCAGAACTGAGAACTAAGCTAGTGAGGAGACATAAGGACTTCGGAGAAGATTTTTTTACCTATCATGTGGAAGCAAATTCGTTTACCTATGATGAGGCGGTGAAGACCAGAGATGCTGTCTTCTGGAGGAAGGCTATGAATGACGAGTATGACTCAATAACCTCCAACAACACTTGGGTGTTGGTCGATCTACATGAAGGAGCAAAACTGATCAGATACAAGTGGATATAAAAGAAGAAGATGAAGGCCGATGGGACTGTTGATAAGTTCAAGGCAAGACTGGTGCTAAGGGATTTTCTCAGAAGCAGGGGATCGACTACTTCGACACATATGCTCCAGTAGCACCGATGATGACCATCAGGATGTTGATTGCTCTAAGTGCAATTCACAAGATAGTCATTCATCATATGGATGTTAAGACAATATTTCTGAATGGAGAATTGATCGAAGAGATTTACATGCAACAACCAGAAGGATCTGTCATCAAAAGGCTTGAAGACAAAGTCTGCAAGTTGGTGAAATCATTATACAATCTGAAAAAATGCTCCCAAGATGTGACATTATAATTTGATAAAGTCATAAGATCAAACGGCTACAAGGTCAGTGAAATGGACAAGTGCATTTACACTAAGTTCGCTGACGGGAGAGAAGTCATCGTTTGTCTATACATGGACAACATGCAAATCCTGGGTACGGATCTAGCACGTGTTACTGAGACAAAGAAGTTTCTCTCATCTAAGTTCAACATGAAGGACTTAGGGGAAGCTAATATTTTTCTGGACATAAAGACCATCCGGACAGACACTGGAGTGGCGCTGTCACAGTCTCATTATATCAAGAAGATGCTTACACGCTATGGATATCAGGATCTTCCAGGGATCAATGTTCCGTACATGTGCGATAAGAAGCTGTAGCCAAATCCAATAAAATGTGTTAGGTCGCTGGAGTACTCAAACATAATCGGGAGTCTGATGTATGCAACAACTGCTACTAGGCCTGACATAGCTTTCGCCGTGGGGATGCTGAGTCGATTCACGAGCAACCCAGGTGTGAAGCACTGGAAGGCTGTGAAGAGAGTGATAAGATATCTCAGGAGAACTCAGAAGTATGCACTGCACTACAGCGGGTATCTGACAGTAGTGGAATACTTCAGTGATGCAAGCTGGTATTCCGAAGTAGAGAGCGAAAGGTCCACAGGAGGATACCTTTTTTCCATGGGTGGAGCTGTTATATCGTGGAAGTCGAAGAAGCATACTATGTTATCTTATTCCTCGATGGAATCTGAGTTTTATGCACTGGCTGCTACAGCGGATGAAACATAGTGGCTTTGGAAGCTCATGTATGATGTTTCATTGGTTGGTGCGCAAATTCCGGCGGTATCAATATACTGCGATAACTAGGCGACTGTAGCGGTGGCATCAAATGACCTCTTTAATGGTAAGAAGATGACTGTGCGGTTTAGGCACATGGCAGTGAATGATCTAATAAAGACTGGAGTTATTGCCATAATTGATGTTCGGAGTCAGAAGAACCTGGCGGACCCATTCACCAAGGGTCTCAAGCGCCAGCTGGTCGAGGACACAACAACCAAAATGGGCTTGAAGACTTTCTGTTATTGTGTCTATGTAATTCTACCACAAAGTTTTATGCTATTAGTTCAAAGAAAAATCTACGAGGCATCTAGCTTTTGGTTCAAAGAAGGACCATTGACTGGAAGAATATCAGGAACAATGGGTAGTCATTTGAGACATTGAGGGGTTACGGACCCAGAACCACTGTTGTCTACTTCTTGTTCTTTATGAAGAACTATTTCCTGTTGAAGGATGTCTTTGACGCCTTAATAAGTTCTCGAACAGAGTGAATGTCCGGTGTGCTTTACAGGAAGCACGTAGTTTCAGCACTACAAGGGACTTATATCCCATGCTACAATGGTGTGATACCACAGAGGTAAAAGATGTAAATCCTCGGCATTAAGTCATGTCACAGCGGCATAGCACTGCGCATAGGCAGGTGGCCTAATGCTGTAAAATGAAGAGTGGTAGGAAGCACTACAAAGAGGTTAATGACCTCATGTTACAGTGGTGTGACACCACAGAGGTAAAAGATGTAAATCCTTGGCGGAAAGTCATGCCATAGCGGCGTAATACCGCAAGGAAGCGCAAGACTTCGTGCTGGGTGGTTTGGCACTACAAAGAGGGAGTGAACCTCATGCTACAATGGATGACACTACATGAAGGAGTGAACCTCGGCAGAAGGCCATGCCATAGCGGCGTAGCACCGTAAGGAAGCACAATGCTTCATGCCAAGGACTCTTTATGAACTCACATATCTATTCTACTATATAATGCCAAAACTAGGCTTCACCGTGAAAGTTTTTCGTTCCAAAAATACCCTTCATTAAAAACAGTAATTAAATACGTATTAAATGTATGTATGCATGCATGAGTTAAATACGTATTAAATGTATGTATGCATGCATGAGGCAACTTGGAAAATGATAGTTAATAAAACAAAGATATGCATGCATGCAAAGTAGGTAGTTTGGAGAATAAAATAAAAGTTAATAAAGCATGCATGCAAAGTAGGCACGTGAACCCAAGAGATAAGAGAAACCTTTTATATTCCCGTCATTTAATTTCTCCCAACTTTCATGCTCCTGCCTATTATATTTCCACCTATAATAAAATTAAGAAATTGTCGGTTGCTCTTTTAATAAACTATTTTTTTTTCAAGTAATATGAAATACGTGCAACGAACGTGCGTATATACTAGTAGTGTATAAAAAGAGATAAATGCCGTTTCTTGAGAAAAAATTTGTAGACAACCAAAATACATACATCGAAACCAGGCATTCACAGGGCCTTCAATGTGCAACCGAAAGCACAGTTGATGTCATTGTGTGAGTGGGAAAAATTGTAACTATGGTGCATAATTCAAGGCTTAGTCCATTCTTGTATCATACTGTTAATTTGACCCATGCATGAAAATTTCAAGTCAAAGCGACAACTATCCTAATGCATGATTGGTAGTCACTGTGAGAAACGCTCAACCCATATATTGAGATATGTGGGATATTGTTGGTGTTTTTGTCTTTGGACTATGAAAGATAGTCCCACATTGGCTACACCACCAAGTGGGTATCTTAATATAATGTTTTGCTTGTGTTGAGGTGTGCACATGGGGTATGGTTAGGCACATGGGTGCCAAGTGGGGGTATTTTATTAGGATGAAGAAGGATTAACTCCTCAATGAAAGCATTTATGCTTTTTGTTATTCTCTTGGAATTATTTTCATAGGAGCTAAGTCCCTTTGGGGCTTAGCGACTCGGACTCAGACTCGGGCTCGGGCTCAAGGGCGCAAAGTGACACTTTGTTGGCGCACTTTGCACTTAGCATGTCAGCATCGGCGCAGGCGCTTGCGTTGCCGCATGCGCTGCTGCTACTGTGCATATATTTGAACGATTATGGAAAGATATGGTATGTTATTCAGATCCGTTTTTTGTGGGATTTGAAATTAATTCGTGTCTATCTTTTAGGGATTCCTAATTATTCTGTTTTTATCTTTCCGTAAATGTTGGGCGGCTAGGGTTTTCACCCTCTCTCTATAAATACTCTTTTCGTGCCTCTTTGAGAACTTACTTCGAAAATTAGGAGACGAAGAGAGTTGTTGCTGCCGCCATCATTGGAGTCCAGGGAGTTCGTGCGAGTCCAGACAGAGGTGACAACGAGCGTTCCAGAAGTTCTTCGTGAACTTGCTGGTTTCTGGAAGCAGATCGTGTGGGGACGAATCTTGCTTTGAGCAACGATGATCTTTATCATCCCAGCAAGCAACGTCTCTTCTTCTTCCTCCTCTCTTTTATGAGTTGTAATTCTGTTCTGTCCGTCTGCAACTGCGATTGCAAGAAAAAACGAGAGGTTCATTTTCTGGTTTCTTATAACTGCTAGTTGTTATTAGAATTCTTATAGATATTGTTCTTCGTGGAGATCGAGAATAGTCAGAGTAAAAACTTTTGTGTAAACCTCTGATCTCGATGTTACGGTTTTCTATCGCTAATTTAGTCTCGAAAATAACATGTCAGTCTAACCCAAAAGTCCACCAAGTTGAAGACAAATATTCGCCTTTGTTTTAGCTACAGAATGAATAAAATATTGTTCTTCCTACTAAAATAGTTAAAAAAAAAAACGATTACTTCATCTTCCTTTCTTTGCATGTTGACGCGGATAGATGATGATGATGATGATGATGATGATAATAATAATAATAATAATAATTAGCGCGGGAGAATACGGCACAAAAGCCTTATTCATTGATCGTTCTACTTCAAATTGCTGTTGTTTTCGGATGCGCGGTCCCATCCCACGGCACGGGAGAAAGCGTGAGAAGTTTCTTCAAACCCATCCTAAAGCGTGAACTGTGGGCTTTGTACTTCTACACCTCTACTTCTACACCTCTACCTCTACCTCTACCACTTCACCAGAATCAACAGACAATTATTATTATTATTATTATTATTATAGATAGCTGTTTGGTTGATTTTGCCTATTCTCGTGACATGAACCAATAATTTATATGGTAGAATGAGTCGTGTTATGTCAGATCAATATGATTTTCTTTTAACATAGTCCAATAAGACAATGTTGTTTTTATTTTTAAACTTTTATTTTTTTCTTTCTATTGCTCAGTTCATTCTACGGAATGAGAAGATTATCACTAAAATAAAAACTTAATTATCTAGCATTCATTTTCTGCAAATTTTTTGGTGAGTATAGATCAAAAGTTATAAACTCTTAAAACATTAGCTTATAATTACTGAAATTCTCAATGCTTCTTTACACCCCGTGTCTACAATGTAGCTTTCGTCCATTATCACAAATGGCTTCAATTAGAAATGATCAAAATTACACTGTTCTTGAGAACCAAGTGAGATGGACACGATTTCTTTTTAGAACTTATCTTAGTAATCAAATAAATTAAACAAGTATTGGTCATTTGATAAGCAATTATTATCAAATAACCAGCTAAATCTTCTCCTGTGGCTAAACTGGATGCTCATTTAGGATTTTTCCCTCGTGAGGGAGGTAGCATTTCTATAACCAACTTAGTAGTCGTTAAAAAAATAAAAAAAAATGACTTACCTTCCACTATTTTTATTATATTTAATAGTATACTTGACATTTTTTTTTCAAATTGTACATGTTTCTCCACTTTTGACGGAATTCGTTCAATCATAACGGTCACCCAAAAAATCGAATTTTTTGACAAAAATGTCCCTCCCCCATTGTTTTCTACCCCTTTCCTCTCAAAACACCCTCCTCCTCCCTCCCCACCGCGGACAGTCCGTCGCCGCCGCTCGGCCCCTCTCCGCCACTGCCCCCTCCCTGCCACCGCTCCCACCTCCCCTCCCTCCCCTCCACAGCTCTCCCCCTCCTCGACGTACCGTCCCCTTCCATGCCTCCGACCCCCTAGACAACAGCAGCAGCAGCAGCTGCTCGCGCTGCTCCCCGCCACCGCCCCCTTTTCTGCCCTTGCCCCCTAGCCAACAGCAGCAACATCAGCCGCTCGCGCTGCTCCCCGCCACCGCCCCCTTTTCTGCCCTTGCCCCCTAGCCAACAGCAGCAACAGCAGCCGCTGCTTGCGCGCGCCGCCGCTGACGTTACGTTGCTCGTGCGTGCCGCCACGCTGTTTGTCGTTGCCGTCGCAGCTGCTCGCCGATGCTATTGCTGCTGCTACTGCGGGGGAGCGGGGGCGGAGAGGGGGGGAGGGTGGCGGGGAGGGAGGGCGGTTGCGGGTTGGGGAGGGGGGCGGCGACGACGGAGATAGCCTGTCCGCGGGGGAAGGGGGGTGAGAAGAAAGAAGAGAAGAAATAAGAGGGACATTTTGGTCAATTTTTTTGGGTCAAAGCAGTTGACCGTCAATTTCAGACAATTTACGTCAAAAGTGGGAGATCTTGTACATTATGAAAAAACTGTGGGGTGCACCCTTAAATATGGTAAATAAAGGGACAGAAGATAAGTCAAAATTTCTCTTAAAAAACAAAACAAAATTTCAATAAATTTATAATGATAGAGATTCTAGATTTACTATGTCTAAATTTTAAAACAGGTGGGACCCATCTCAACACCGTGATTCCTTTCCTTCACAAACTAAAGCTATATAGGGTGCCGGACCCACACATCGGATACGAGTCTATTATTCATCCACCAAAACTAATGTAGATGTTCACCATTACACTTAAGAGTTGTCACGTGTCATTTTTATCAACCTGAAACTACTTTAGAAATAGTTTAGTGAACATCCACACTAGTTTTGACTACTAATTTGATATGTGACAACTCTAGATTGAGATGATAAAATATTATACTAGTTTTTCTGTGGATAAACAAAAATGGATCTTGTGGACCCCCGCTTCCCAAAGGATACAAATTATTGATGTGACGTGGTTCGAAGAGGACCATATGATCATCGACATCAAAAGACACGTTTTATATATATATATATATATATATATATATATATATATATATATATATATAAGGCTTTTGATAAAGGCATTACAAAATACACTCAAGGCTAGTCCAGTATTGATGCTGGCCCATTAATGAAGAACTTTCACTTGTACTAGTCCAAATTTGTTTCAGGGCTGCCCAACCCCACCCATTTTCCCTCCTCCTTCCGTTCCTCCCCCCCTCCTCCCTCCGGCCTCCAAGCGCCGCCTCGCGCACCCCGCCCTCCCTCCGCCTCACGCAACCCCGCTCCCCCTTCAGCCTCCGACGCCGCCTGGTGCTCGCCCCAACTCACCGACACTGACGTCCCATCAGCACCAGTAGCAGTTGGTGAGCTGTTTGGACCACCGACGCCGCTGAGCACCAGGCGAAGCCCAGCCTCCCCTCCGGCCTGGAGCAGTCCCGTCCCCCTCCGGCCTCCACGCAGTCTCGCCCCCGTGTCACCTCGAGCAACCCTCTCTCTGGATTGTCAAAATTTTGATAGTACTAAAGAATCAATATATTTTTTTTAGGACTGTCGAAATTTTAAGAGTCCTTCCAATTGGTAGGACTGTCAAAAATTTGAGAGTCCTGACTTTAGAAAAAAAAATCAATTGGGAGTGGATTGTCCGGTAAATAATGTTTGGGAGTGACAAACTTGTAATTATGAAAAAAATAAAATAAAATTGGACCTTCGTGAACAAATTTTAAAGTAATTGCGTGATACACTATTTGGTAAGAATGTAATTTATTGAAAGGAGGAAGGGCAAACGCTCTCAGCGCTCAAACGGTTTTCCTTTTTTCTTCCTTCCAATCCTCCCTTTGCCAGCTAGATGCCGGGGTCTACCTGGTAGTTGCTGAGCTGTCCTGTTGATTGGTTGAACAATACTCTTTATTATTGGATAATGAATATGCCCACTGATACTGGTCTAATTCCTTGCTACTAAGCTTGGTATCTGCTGAGCTATTTGCCTGCTATGAAGAAGATAACTTCTACTATGATACGTACTAGGTATATGATGAGGTCTTCCTTGTGATACTTGGTAGATGACGAGAATGGAGTTCAAGGGGCTTCACTCATGAATACTACTGAGCTCAGGTGAGGCTCCTGACAATTGTATCTTCACATAATAAAGACATGTATTTGGTTTGATTGCTAGCTTTTACAGGTCTTTGCTAATTGTCGGAAATGGTTAACCCAACTGTTATCATGTTATGCCTGCCGGTGCAAGCTCTGATGGCCAGTGTGACACTGACCTTAAGTAGGTGCTTTTAATTGGCAAAGATGATCAACCATCTTGGCTTTTACCTTTATAGAGTCTTTAATTGGACGGACTGCTCCATCTTATAGCAATACTCTTTATTATTTAGCTTTGTGATGATTACTGTGAAGTTCTTGTAGCAAAAAGAGGGTTCAATATATGTTATTCCTTTTATTGTTTCAAAAGTATAACCTCTTATATTGCCTTATAGTTGGACAACTTGTATATCGACTAAATTGCAAAATTATGGCTCCGTACTAATTTACTGGTAATAAGTAACTTCAGTTAGTCTCAGAATATATAGGGAAGTGAAATTGGAGAATGATTCTTATAAATTTCTCTAGTAGATTGCACTTTTAATTTTAACTTGATCACATAAAAATCAATCTCATATGCGAGAAAAAAAAAATTTAACTTTTTGATTTTTGACAAGCGTGTTTAATCTGAAGGATATTTTCATCATTTAGATTTTGGATATGGGTAAATATTATGTTCATCAATTGTGATATAAATGCTTACTCAACATATATCATTTCACGAGTAGTCTTTAGGCCATATATTTACTTGTCCCAAAATTTGTGTCTTCTTAGAAAAATAGTTTATATTTTTCAACAAAGTTTTCAGAGTAATTAAGATGTACAGTGTTTGCCAGAAAGACCATAACCTTTTAATGATCATCAATTTTCAATGTGAATAAGCCAAGTGTTGAGAGTATTAAAGGATTTTTAGTCCCACATGGAATAAAGTAGTAAAGAGAGGGATTAGCCTCTCCTATATATAAGTGCTCCACATCAATAATAAATAAGTCAAGTATTCTACTAAATTTCTATTTGGTATCAGAGCCATCCCCCTTTTCCAAACCCTAACCCTAATCCTGTCCACAGCCGCCCCCTCTTCCGCCACCAGCAGTCGCCGACCAGCAGCCCCTCTCCCCGCTGGCACCTCCTAGCCGCTGGCCAGCAGCCCCCCTCCCCGCCGACCAGCACCCCCTTCCTCCACGTCGACTCCCGCCCCCTCTCCATCGCCGCCAACGCAGTATTTCATCATCTTCTTCTTCTTCTTCTCTTCTGAGAGTTGTAACTCGGTTCTGTCCGTATGCAACTGCAATTGCAAGGAAGAACGAGAAGTTTAATATTTTGATTATCGTTTTTTGTAGCAGCAAGTTATAATCGAAATATTTATTATATAGTTGCTAGTTTGATTGAGGTATATCAGTGAGAAAATTTTTGTGTGAACTCCTGATGATGAAAAAGTTCCTGAAGGGGTATGTTTCACAACAGAGGATGATGAAGTTCCTTAAGCGGCTCAACCCAACATTCAAGCAGAGGAGGACTGTCCTACTTGCACAACCCGGACTACCATCACTGGAGGAGCCCATAGCTGCTATTGCACAAACTGAAGCTAATGCCTAGCACCACTAGCTCTCCGGGGAGAAAAATAGCTCTAACAGTGTTTAACCCAAACCCTTCCGTAGGAGGAGAGTGCTACAATTGTGGAGAACCTGAACATTTCATCAGATTATGTACGAAAACTCTAAGAGGTCAGTCCAGCGACCGCGGACATAGCCTTAGAGGGCGTAGGGGTGCCAGATGAGGCTATGGCAGAGGCATAATTAATTATTCTGGAGGGCACAAGGCAAACTTGGCAGAAGAAGAAATGGGAGTCAGTCATCCGATATGACCCTTAGTGAGAGAAAAATGATAGTAATGTGGAGGAGCATGAAGCTTGAAACTGGCGACAGTCGAGCCAAGACCACTGGGGCATCGACTTCAACCACCTCCGGGGGGAACATTACCTACTATGCCCATACAAGCACATGTATACCTTCTCATGCTCTTGCATCTACCCACAGACCAGGAACTCTAAATTGGATAATTAACTCTGGGACATCTCTCCATGTTACGGGTGCCCATGATGAGTTCCAAGATTACACTCACCTGGCAACGCCTGAAAACATTCATACTGCTGATGGTATTGCTAGACCCATTGTGGATAAAGGCACAGTTGAATGCACCCCTTCCATGACTCTTATTAATGTCTTGCATGCTCCATCTTTTTTTGTTAATTTATTGTCCATTAGTGACATTGTTCTTCAACTTAATTGTGTTGTTTCCTTTGACATTCTTTAGGTAATATTTTAGGAGAAGAGAACGGGGAGACGTTTGGGGACTTGCAATTGGCATAAAGGGTTATAATACTTGGACAGAGGTGGGCTGGATGCAGCACTAACATTACTGGTAGATGAAGCACAACAGGAGGAGCTGCGAAGGACTGTATAAGAAGAATTATTACTCTAACATCAACGTATGAGACACTCTTCATTCAGTCTACTGAGTCGGATGTATCCCTTTATGTATCAAAAGGCTAATAAGCAAAAGTTGGTTTGTGATGCTTGTGAACTTGAGAAACATACCAGAAGCTCGTATGCGAGTTCTGGAAATAAAAATTTAGCTTCTTTTGATATGATACATTCTGATGTGTGAGGACCTTGTCCTATAACTACTGTTAATGGTTTTAAGTGGTTTGTCACCTTTATTGATTGCTACACTCGTATCACCTGAATATATCTAATGAAGAGTAAGAGTGATGTATTCGCATGCTTTCAAGATTTTTATCACAGTGTTATAACACAATACGGTGCTAAGGTAAAGACTTTGAGATCTGATATTGAGACATAATACACCAACAAGGCTATTGAAGAATAGTTATCATCCCATGGGATACAATATCAGACTTTATGTCCCTATACACCAGCTCAGAATGGCGTGGCAGAGCGAAAGAACAGACACCTGTTAGAAGTGACACGGTCAATGATGTTTGCTATAAATGTTCCTAAATACTTGTAGGGGCATGCCATGTTGACGGCTGCATATCTCATCAATATGATGCCCTCTCCGGTGTTAGGATAGAAGATACCGTTTGAGATACTTACATGTGAGAACAAGTACATTGTTCCCCCAAAGGTATTGTCGGGTTAGTTCCATGCCCAATGATGGAAGTTGGTCCAAGGGAACAAGGAGAAGATAGTGAGGGGGAGAAAAGTGATGATGAAGCTCATAATGAGGAGGAAGAAAGTGATGCTACAGTACAGGGGGAGGAACAGACTACATAAAAATTTACAGAGCTCCAAGTCTACATAAGGAGAAAGCAGCAGTCCACTACTGTGCCTATTGCCCCTACTGTGCCATGCCTCCCGCCTAACCCTGCCCCAACTCCTGAAGATGCACCTCCCGTGCCGGATTCCTCTGATTCGGATGCAGATTTCTCTGATTCAGATGGTATGATCTCTCATCCTTGCCTTCTCCTTCTCCTATTCCCTTAAGGAGATCTTCTCGCAGTAATGCCGGATGATTCCCTAATAGTTATGGTTATGAATATGATATCGTCCATTTTTTATCCTACTCTAATCTATCCCCTACTTATGGATCATTTATTGGATCGTTAGACACCACCTCTTTGCCTAAGTTTTGGCAGAAAGCGAAGGAAGATCCGAGGTGAAAAGCTGCAATGTTGGAGGAACTTGAGGCACTTGAAAGAAATGGAATATGAAAACTTGTTCCATTACCTAAAAGAAAGAGAGCAGTTACATGCAAATGAGTCTTCACTATAAAGGAGACGCCAAAAGGAAATGTGGAGCGATATAAGATAAGATTGGTTGCAAAAAGATTCACTCAGTCCTATGGCATTGACTATGATGAGATATTTGATCCAGTAGCAAAGATGAGCACTGTAAGAATCCTGGTTTCTCTTGTAGGAAATCATATGTGGCAGCTTCATCAATTGGATGTAAAAAATATATTTCTTCATGGAGATCTACAAGAGAAAGTATACATGGATACACCACCAAGTTTTTGTACTAAACAGTCGACAAAAAAGGTGTGCAAGATGAAAAAATACTGTATGGACTCAAGCAATCTCCTTGGGCCTGGTTTGAAAGATTCAGGAAGGTTGTCATAGGCATGGGGTACAACTAGACCAATGCATATCACACGGTATTCTTTCGACATGCAAGAGACCACGTCACCATACTTACAGTATATATAGATAATATAGTGATCACATGTGATGTGGAGGAGGAGATTACCTAGCTGAAGTCAAAACTTGCCAAGAAATTTGAAGTAAAGGACTTGGGAATGATGAAATATTTTCTCGGGATCGAGGTAGCTTGAGGAAGAGATGGGATCGTCCTCTCTCAGAGGAATTATGTACTAGATCACTACCAGAATAATTCAAATTAGCGACGCCTGGAAACGTCGCAAAATGGCCTAAAAATGTTGCTAAAAAAATTAGTGACGTAATTAGCGACGTTTTAATGAAGTCGCATTTAAGCTAGTCGTTGACAGGAAAAATGTCGCAAAACGTCACTATAGCAACATTTTCTAGCGACGTATTTGCGTCGCTAATATTTTTCTTATTAACGACGTTTAGCAACTCAACGTCGCTAAATTAGCGACGTATTTTGTGTCCTTAAATATCGCTCAATTTTTTCTGTTTAGCGATATTTTGTAACATATTTAGCGATATTTTATTGACCTGGCAAATACTGCCATGTCAGCAATTTAGCGATATTCAGCGACGTATTTAACGACGTATATAAATGTCGCTAAATGTCGCTAAATTTTCAGTGCAAAATAAAAAAAAGAACGTAAAATAGTTTTCAAACCAATCTTCCTGCAGTTTATGAAGTCCCAGTTTTGAATTTCCAATTTATATACATACATTTAAAATGAATAAAATAAATACACAGGCTTATAATAGTTCATAAAAATAGACAGACCCGGAGCAACCCTACGTTGAATTTTCTGGGTATGAAATATCACAAAAATATATGAAATATCACAGTCACATAATGAACACAAAATAAAAGTATCATAGTCATACAAAAAGCACAATATAAAAGTATCACAGTCACACAATAACCACAATAAATGTGTCACAGTTACACCATAAGTGTTGTCCAATTTCTCAATCTCTCAAGAAAATCCAATACGTTGGGGCAGAACCCAGTCCCTCAGATACTTCGCATAAGCAGAATCTACTCCATCAATCTCCGCTATAGGTGCTGGGTGACTGAAACTTCCCTCTGAGCTGGTGCTTGCCCAATAGTAGGAGGCACCACTTCCTCCTTAACAGTATAAGTTGCCAATTCCTCCTTAACAACCGCTTCCAATTTAACACTAGGAGGTATCTCTTCCTCCTTAACATTCACTTCCTCCTTAACAGTATGAGGTATCGCTTCCTCATTAACAGTAGGAGGTGCCTCTTCCTCCTTAATAGTAGAAGGTGCCTCTCTTAAGCGACATGCATGTGCTCTAGTCATGGGTGCCATCTGGTAATATAGATAAAAACAAATAATATAATTAATAACAAATATAAATATATGTATCCATATAGTTAAAATAGATGTTATGTTCCACATTAAAAATACTGTACAAACTTCAGTTGTTATATGTTCATGTTATTGTACTCATAGATAGTGTTTTCTTATTGCAATTTAGACATTTTACATTGTTAATGAACATGGGGGAAATGGAATTGTGTAATATATGGATTCAACAGTGCATTTGATAGTGCTAGTAAGTAGTAGCTACTGAAATATGCATTAAGATAATGCAGTGAGGTTGAAGTATATTACATTAATGAGATAGTGGTAAATAGGAGCTGGTAAATAGGAGTTGTAAACCCTCTGATTTTTCAAAATTTTTAAATTAATTTTTCATAATTTTTATGGAATTTTCTGGGATTTTTAACTGATTAAAACTAAGGTATTTTAAAATTAAATGATTTTTAAATAATGTTAATTAATATTAAAATATTATCAAAATAATATTTTTAGGTGTAAAATAAAAAATTAGACATAGGATAATTTTTCGGGAATTTATTGGACCCCGAAAACATTTTTAACGCTATAAAAACCAAGTTTATAATAAACCAAAATAAACCCTGAATTAAACCTGGTTTATTTTAAAATAAACCAAACCAACCCGAACCGAACCATGGAGAACCGAACCGAACCGAACCCAGCTCTTAACGGGTCAGGTCGGATCCGAATTGAACCCGACCCGGACCCGTTAACCCGGTCAAAATCCTAATCCTAATCTCTTTCCCTTTACTGTTCCGGCGCCCTATATAACCCCCTCGATAACCTCGCTTCGCCGGACGAAACCCTAACCTCCTCCACCCAGAACCCGCAGCGCCCCGCTTCGATCACCCTCGGCCGCCCTAGCCCGCTGAAACCGTCTTCCTCCTCCAGAACCTTCCCCTCCCGACGATCCGTCGAAATCCCCCGCCTAGCTCCGCCTGAACCCTAATACCCACAGCCCTCGACGACCAGAACCCCTTCCCTCGTAGTCCTCCGCCCTCTCCCCGACCGCAGCCGCTGGAACCGAACCCCGGCCGTCCAGTTCTGTCTTCCTCCTCCGCCTCGACCACGAGCAGCAGCAGCCGCTGCTCTCCCCGCGGCGCCTCACCTAGCCGCCTCCGCCTCCGTCAGGGCTTCTCTCCTCCGGCGAAGCCTGAGTACCCCGGCGAAGCTCCGACGATTCTTCGACATCGAACCCTAACCCGGACACAGCAGTACCCTGACCCGGACATGACACAGTACTGTGCAGTTTGTGTCGTGTCGACTCGCGGACACGAGGATCCCGGTTTCCACGAAGCCCTGTTCAGGTAGCATTTTCTCTCACCTTGTTGCCCTATTTTCTATTCTGTCTGTTGTGACACGAACCCTGCGTGACCCTCTCGATGCCCGTGCAACCCGCTCGGTGTGTCGCGTCCTGTGGTGATCGCGAACCGCGATCCAAAAACAGGAAAATATTTACCCTATTTTCCCCCGAAACTGAGTGCGCCCCACCAAACGAGACGACTTGGTCGCGTACGGTCTTTACCAAATGGTGTGCGCCGTTGATACGGACGTGTGGGATTTCACAAAAGTTGATTTGGATGTGCGTGCACACCGAAATCAACGCGTATCCGCCGACAACGTCCCGTATTCGCCTGTTCTGGAACTTGTTGTAACTTTGTGTACACACGTCGGATCGAAACGAAACTTGCGCCATCGAACTCGTAGCAATACGCTGGTCCTGTGACCCAAGTTTGGTTCGATTCTGAGAACGTTGACAAAATCGCGTATCGTGGGTCCCGCGGCTCCACTTGACCGGCAATTTTGTGACCGGCTCATCAAAATCCAATTTTGGAAGTTCTGTTAGGTTCGTATCATCGTTCTGGACTTGTTGACACTAAGTTTGACGAATTTGGAGACCATTGCTTCTGACACATTTTTCGGTGCGAAGTGGGCCACATGTGGACACCGCTTTGACCAGAAACTGTCATTTTTGCCCTTCTGTCCAAATTGGACTCAAGGACAGGCATTTCTAGGTATTTTATATTTTCTGAATCTGATGGTGATGTTTACTTCAGCAACCGAAGGAGTTCCTGCAAATCCCGCTGCTATCAGAGCTACAGTTGGAGCCAGAACCCCAGGCAAGTGTACCTTGCTAACATTGCAGTTTTGTTACTTATTTCCTTGACTTATTTATACCTTGTACATGCTTAACCTAGGATCGTGTGACTTACTTAGCATCCGATTAATAGTCGGGTGCCAACACCGTACGCGGAGTTGTATAATGTCACCTAGAGATGGATATCGTGATCCTATACATTCTCGTGCTTGCATTATCAAGTACGTTAACCCAGGACACCTGACACTATTTATGAGACAGAATCTTCCTGAGATATTCATGGTGATTCTGTGTAGGTTGCAGGATTTAGGACATAGATATTATATTCATAGACATTATATGACTTGCTGTATTAGATATGATCTTACGTGACATGGACATGAGGCATCGTGGACATGAGACATGTGATTACATGGGGTAGAGAGACACACACAGGCTAAAGGCTGATTTCATATATATACTACATAGTAAATTACATAGTAAAATACATAGTAACTCTGCTACAGGCTCCCAAACACAGAGCTTGTAGTGGTCTCAGCCTGAGTTTTAGTGATGCTCTCATCTTGCATTTCACTTAGCTGGTTATATAGTTTACCCTATTGTTCATTTATTGCTGCACTGTATTTATTTATTTGGCATGAGTTATTTTGTACCTTGCTATGTCCCCTAAGGACCTGGATCCGAATTATGTCCCCAGGATTAGCTGACGAGATCTATCCCGAGGTATACGGGACCGGAGCATTAGCAGAAGTAGGAACATGTACATACATTGGAGCAGTACCAGAACCTGAGGACGAGATCGTGCCCGAGGACTTCTCCTGAGTATTGGCTTTATATACTCAGTTATTTCTGTTTCTAGTTACTTTATTTTCTGTCTATTGCATAGATGTATCAGACTTATTCTCGGATTATTCCCCGAGACACTTTTATTCAGATATGTTAGATTATATTTATTTGTATTTATTCTGGCATTTGATCTGTGATTATCTATTGTGGATGAGATTAGAATAGACTGCGAATTGTATCATTGGACCTATTTATTGTTGTTACAGCTTAAGTACGCCCTGGTGGATCCATTAAATTGGGTTTGTCCATCAGTGTGTGCTGCTGGCCATTGCCACGTGTCTAGTCCCTCAATATTTTGGGACTGGGGCGTGACAGGAGTGCCACAAACACGTGAGTTGGCCTCTAGTTCACTATCATTTAGCTACGTTTTGTCATAGTTGCCTATGAATGTCATTCCTGACTGATCAAGTGGCCTCTAAGTAGGATTGATTTCAAATGTGTGTGCACAAGTGTATTCATGATACACTTTAACACCAAGTGTGTGTGTGAGAGAGAGAGACTAGGTAAGTATTTAACTTATGTGTTAGTGAAGTGAGATGGAGTGATATCTCAAGTGGGGGGGGGGGGGGAATGTAAGTTATGAAACCACAGTAGCATTGATCCTATGACTGCAAGTGGGGTGTATGATAATGTGCAATATAGAGGTGGTATCTAAGTGTGTGTGAGCTGATGACACGCATGTGTTAGTATGAATGTTGAGGTTTGCAGGGAGAAGCGTGGATTAAGGGGGTGACTGAACTGTGAGGAATGCACACTTGATTATGCATCAGTTAGTATATCAGTTAGTTGTAATATTAGTTAACAGTTAGTTAAGTTAGTGGTATACTATTATAGTTAGTACTAGTCATTAGTGTGTGTCCATGTGTCCTGATTGTGTCCAGTATATGTGTGTGTGTATCCTAGTTGTGTCCAGGTCTGGATTAGGGTTTACCGAACTGGAAGGAAGGGAGGAGGAGCGCCTGAGAGAGGGGTCGACGGAGGAGGATATTTTTTTTTGGTAGTGTGTGTGTGTGTATATATATATATATATATATATATATATATATATATATATATATATATATATATATATATATATATAATCTTAGATATATTTTTTCAAAATTATGATCTTATCATCAGTAGTTTGTCTCTTGAATGAAAAATAAATTAATAGAGCTAAGATATGTGCTAATGATCAATATCATTGTGTTATAAATAAGTCTTTTATGCACATCAAGAAGAGGTAGCTGTTATATTGTTAGTATCGTGTACAATACAATCTTATGGTACGATATGATATACTACTATTTTCATAAATATTGGTTTATCTAATAAAATACAAATTAATGATAAATATCATAGTTTTGTAGGTTTGTCTATTTGAGTCATGATGTCATGTATACTTAAGAATTTGGATTCTAGAACTAGATTGAACTATAAATGATGAAACAAGTAAAAGAATTATCAAAAAATTATATCAAAATTATTTTCCTAAGTTCTAGTGTTACTGTATCCTACGATATGCGATAATGATATTATATTAGAAAATCTAAGGTAGGTGTAGTAAATATTTTGATATTCTTTATCTCCTTGATCTGGACAGAGCTAAGTCCTGGTCGTTCTCTTCAAGTTGTGTGCGACAAAGAGAAACCGGTAGTGCGAGAATTTTACCACTAGGATCATTCGAGATATATCTGCACATAGACCTCGAATCAACTTTTAGGGCAGTGCTTCGTACGCGACTTTTCCCGAGGCCGGTAACATTAATTTATGTTTCTTTTGTTTCAAGTTTTTTTTAAGATAAACCAAAAAAATAAAAATTCTTTAACTTGCATTGTAACTTTGTATTCATGTGGTGGCAGATAGAATTATAGTCAAGAAAACTTTGCTAACTTGCATTGTAACTTTGTTGTGCTTAGTATCTGTAGTGTAGGTAAGATCTAGGAATTTTAATCACTTATCCATCAAGGCGGAGATGAAGTACTTTTTTAATTTTATTAATGATTACTCGAAGTACGCTTTTGTCTAACTCCTCAAGTTGAAATATGAAACTTCAAAAAGTTCAAGGACTTTAATGCAGAAGCTGAAGACAAACAGGTCAACAACTCAATGATCTTAATAAAAATAAGGTAATTATAATAAAATATATGTATTAATATACCAATTACCAAGTAAAGCACCTTAAAAAAGAGATAAATCGTCACAAGAAGCATCAGAGAGTTACTATATTGGTTCTGCATTATTCTTAATAAAAATACATACTATATCAATCAAACCACTTGATTAGTATATGGATTAAATATCTATCTCTCTTGCTACTAAAATATACACTGGATCGTAACCCTATCCAAGCCCGATAAATCATATTTTGAATCCTTCATGATAAACATGATATATCTAAACTCTTGATCTCCTATACTAGTTTTTTGTTTAAGATTGATTAAATTTAGGATTTGTGCAACTTTGCATGAGGAGTATCAACCCTACATTTCTTGGGGTATCACTATCAATTGGGCTTGTATTTTTTATTAGGCCTCTTTTGTTTCTTGGTCCATATTTTGAACATTTTTGTTCGTATAAAAAATTTATGTTCTACATATTTAGAAAATTTTAGGAAAATTATATTTATATGGTTTCAATGATTGTATAGAATCTTTTAAGATTCCTATAAAATATGATGCTTTACCTACACTATAGATACTAAGCACAACAAACTTACAATACATGTTAGCAAAGTTTTCTCGACTAAAATTCTATCTGCCACCACAGGATCTTCCTCTCCCTAGATCTAAGAGTTGATCCTTAACATTTTGTTCAAAGTAAAGTTTTAAAACAAATATTTGCGTTCTTCATTTTTATACATGCTGTTTATTCAAATATATTAGTACCACAGTAGCACAAACCTGTTAATATTTTTTAGCACAAATTTTTAGTACTTGCTATTATTAAGCTTGTTAACACTATTAATTAAAGAAATATTTGCTTATAACCATTTATTTAAGCAATGTGTGTGTGTCCGTGTGTGTGTCCATGTGTTCGGGTCCATGTGTCAGTGTATCTCCATGTATGTCTGTGTTTACGTGTGTCCATATATGCCCGTATATATCCGTGTCCATGTGTGTCTACATGTGTGTCCGTGTTAGTACGAATTGTGTCATTAGGGTTGTGTCCTGTGTGTGTTTCCATGTGTTCGGATCCATGTGTCAGGGTTAGGGTTGTATCCTGTGTGTGTCCATGTGTCCTGATTGTGTCCAGTATATGTGTGTGTGTCCTAGTTGTGTCCAGGTCTGGGTTAGGGTTTGCCGAGCCGGGAGGAAGGGATGAGTAGTGCCTGAGAGAGGGGTCGACGGAGGAGGCCCGCGCCGGAGGGGGAGGAGCCGCTTCTGGGGTTTCCTGTGTCGGGTTTAGGGGGCGACCACGGCCGCGTCGTAGTGGGGGATGAGGGAGGCGGTCAAGGGATGGGACGCCGGAGCCGCGGAGGGTCGTCGGAGCCGCGTAGGGTCGCCGGGGGAGGATGGATCGCCGGTGGGGGCACGCATTTTCGAAAAGTTGGGGGGGGGAATAGAAAGTCAAATAGAAAAGGAAACCATATATTCAGTAATTTAGCGACTTCCACACGAGACATCACTAAATATCGCTAATTAAAAGTTTGCGACGTTAGAGACGTCGCTAAAAACGTCGCTAAATATCACTACCATATTTTCTAGGAAATAATATTTTGGTTATTTTATAATTAATTAAATATTGAGCATGTTGTATAATTATTTATTGTATTATTTTAATTATTGTTAGATGTTAGTATATTCTTTTGGACTTGTGTTAGTGGACCTAACTAGTTTAGATTAGATCCATGGACCAACATTTAAATTTAGTTAGAATTGAGCCCATTTATAAGCCCATTCATTAGGAGGATGATTAATTAAATTAAACCCATTAGACTAGAACCTTCTCTCCATAATTGGTCGTTCGTACGATGGAGAAAGTACAGAAGATCCAAGGACACCTGCGAGCAGCGCAAGACAGACAAAAGCACTGGGCAAACGTACATCGACGACCTCTGGAATTCCAAGTTGGAGAACATGTATTTTTGAAGATCTCACCCACCCGAGGAACTATCAGATTTGGAGGAAGAGGAGAACCGAGTCCGAGGTACATCGGACCCTTCGATGTGTTGGAACGCATCAGAGAAGTTGCTTACAAGTTAGCCTTACCTCAGACATTGGAAGGAGTACATGACGTCTTCCACGTATCCCAACTAACGAGGTACATTCCAGATCCGAGTCATGTGCTGGACCACTCGGAGATCACTGTCGGCCCGAGTTTATCGTACCAGGAGGAGCCTGTAGAGATCCTAGACCAAAGCGAGAAGGTGTTGCGAGGTCAGACTATCCCTCTAGTTCGTATTGCATGGAGACATCATGCACCAGGCGAGTCAACCTGGGAACGAGAAGAGGATATTCGACAACGTTTCCCCCATCTATTCCCAGACCAGGATATGTCCTAATATTTTAAATCAATCAATATCTTTCATTGTATGTCTGTTTTTATTTCGAGGACGAAATATTCTAAGGAGGGTAGATTGTAAACTCCCTCGACCAGATTTCAGCATTTAATATTAAATTAGGATTATTTTTAGCAAATTAGAATTATTACAACTTTTTTAAATTTATTTTGCTTATATATCCTATTGATTTGTGCACCTGTCCATCACACAAATAATTAGAGCATTACACTGACTGTTATCCCCAAACAAAGTTCACATACCTCTCCTAGACATGCCAGTCTACTATTCTGCACTTTGTGCAACTCAGAAATACGCTGGCATGAGTCTCGTTTTAGTCGCACAAATATCGTTACAAACGTCCGTATTTATTTTTAATTAATTTCCAGACCTGTACCCTTCCCCGTTCCAATAGAAATTAGAGGCCAGCAGGCACCTGTTTTGCCTAAACAAAAATACGTTATTATTCTACTTTGAGTATACTACAATTAGTATATTTACACCGTACTGAAATTATGGCCCTACCTATTTTTTGAATAATTAGAAAACACCGTGCGCATTAATTATTAATTAATTAATACGGTGACCTGCATCACCCAAAACCAGGCCCAGCCCCTGCCCAGGCTCACCCCCACCCCCTCAAGGCCCTCACACAGCATTCCCCCTCAGTTCTGTGCATTTTAGCATTTTCAGGAATATGGTGTTTTTCCCAGACAATTGCGTAATTGGCAATTTCCCAATTAATAGGACCTCTGTACAATTTATGAAATTACAGGGTCTTTTCTGCAAATTTCTAGTGTGAGGTGTCAACCTCCTATTGGAGGGTGAACCTACACCGTCCATTTGGAAGTGGGCCCCACCCTAAAATATCTACAAAAATATCTAGAAAAATATCTAGATATTTAATTGCAAATTTACCTAATTACCCTCACCCCTAAACCTAATTTCTATAAAAATCCCTAAACGTAACCCTAACCCTAGCCGACAACCCCCCCAGCCGGAGCAGCTCTGCCTTTCCCCACGGCGAGCCGATCCCCCCCCCCCGTCCGAGCAGCTCCTTGTCGACAGCACCCCACCACCATCGTCTCCACCTCACCTCCGCCGCTCTCCTCCCTGCTCGACTCGGCATCACCGGAGTCGAGCAGCAGCCACCCCCGACCCGGCGTTCTCCTCCCTCCTTCCCGACCTCCCCTCGCCGGATCGGAGATCCACTCCCCCACGTTTTCTCCTCCCCGCCTGGATCGACCCTCGACGACCGGAGCCGACTCTGTTCCCCTGAGCCGCTTCCTCCTCCTCTTCCCTTCTCCGGCCTCCGCCGGTGGACAACCACTCGACCCGACTGCTGACCCCGAACGCCGGTCGACTTCCCTCCGGCACAAAGCCGAGCAGACTCCAGCCGCCCGACGAGCAACCCGCCACACCGTTCCCCTCTTCCCCATCTCGCCATCTCCCCCGCCGCGGTGATGTACTCGCCACCGATGCCGGTCATCGTCCCCGAACAACATCTCATCCTCATCTCCTTCCTCCAGCCGAGATCGACTCACCGGAACCTGACTTCCCTCCCGCCTCTGCACACCTCGACCAGCTCCCTGGCCTGAACGATGCCCGGAGCTCCTCCGCCCTGTCCTCCTCCTTGGCCTGAACTCCTCCTCCTCCTCACCGTGGTCCTCTTCCCCATGGCCGAAGACCACTCTGACGTCACCTCCTCCTCTCCGGCCCGATCATCTCCACCATCCACCACCAGCAGCAGCCCCAGCCCTCGATGCAGCGACCACGACATAGCCACCCGACCCCGGCCAGCCCCGACCTCGTCTACCTAGCCGCCTCCGTCGGCGCCGCCCCTCCGGCGTAGCCCTGAGCCGCCACGGTGAAGCTCCGGCGAGTCTCCACTGAACTCTGGCCGGACACAGCAACCAGGACACAGCACAGTGACCCGGACACGAAAAATCCTCGTTCCACGGAGCCCTGTTCAGGTAACCCGTTCTCTCTCCTCGTTGTTTCGTTTTCTGTCCTGTCTATTGTGACGCGTAGACTATGTAATCCCCTCGATACCCGTGCAACCCGCTCGGTGCGTCGCGTCCTGTGGCGATCGCGAACCGCGATCCAAAAACAGGAAAAACAACGTTCCGTTTTCATTCGGAACTGAATACGCCCCGCCAAACGGGACGACTTGGTCGCGCGTGGTCTTCCCCAAAAGGTGCGCGCCGTTGATACGGACGTGCGGAATTTCGCAGAAGTTGATTTGGATGTGCGTGCACATCGAAATCAACGCGTATCCGCCGATAACGCCCCGTATCCGCCTGTTCTGGAATACGCTGTAACTTTGTGTACACACGTCGGATCGAAATGAAACTTTCTCCAACGGATTCGTAGCAATACGTTGGTCCTGTGACCCAAGTTTGGTTCGATTCTGAGAACGTTGACAAAATCCCGTATCGTGGGCCCCATGGCTCCACTTGACGGGCAATTTTGTGACCAGCTCATCGAAATCCAATTCTGGAAGTTCCGTTGGGTTCGTATCATCGTTTTGGACTTGTTGACACTAAGTTTGACAAATTTGGAGACCATTGGTTCTGACACATTTTTGGTGCAAAGCGGCCCACATATGGACCCCGCTTTGACCAGAAAATGTGATTTTTGCCCTTGTTTTCAAATTGGACTTAAGGACAGGCGTTTCTAGCTATTTGATATTTTCTGAGACTGTTGGTGATGTTTATTTCAGCTTTTGGAGGAGTACCTACAGAATCCACTGATACAGGGACAGCTGTTGGTATTCAACCCCCAGGCAAGTATACCTTGCCTTGTTGTACTATTTAAATTCAGTTATTTTAGTTACATGTTTATTTATTTTAATATTTTTTAAATATGCGCGTCCGAGCAGACTCAGGTGCAGTCAACGAAGATGTTGACGTTAGGACTTGTGTCTGACCTAGTGTCTAGTAGACCCACCTAAACTTGTGGAGTTATTGGTATGACTCCCCAGGCCTTGACACGTATCATTACACGTCACAGAGTGAGTTCATGTAGGGACACGTGTCTCATACGCGACTGGCCATCAGTGTGAGCAACACGTGTAACGGTATGTAGCTCAGTTGTTTATTTTATAGAGACTGGCATCATAGTATGAGATGTCCACGTCGTGTTCACGACTTGTATATCTAAATTGGGCGGGGAAGACAACTAGTAGGCGTATGGGACACCCACCTCTTTTATACAGATACCGCACTCGACGGAGTGATACGGACGTTATATATATATATATCACAGATACCATGCTCCTCGGAGATGGACGATTGCAGAGTGCCCTCGAATGGGGGCATATGTGGCATATACTAGCCAGTCACGATGATTGGTGAATTAAGTCAGCATATATCTAGCCTACACTTTTCCATACGTACTATGAGGTCTTCACATTACATTCACTTAGATGACTAGTACACCCTGTATTTATTTTTTCAGTATTTACTTATGGCATGCTTCTATGTATCTTGTTACGTCCCCCTGAGGACCTGGTTCCCTTCCAGGTTGTTTGTGCAGTTGCGGGATATTTGATCTATTAGAGTATGGACATCATTGCAGGTATATTTATATTTCCAGCTATTTCAGTTATGTACTACTTTCCATTTTATTCTGCTTTTATAGCCTAGTGTTTATAGACCTATGTTATTCTTCTGGTCTATTCGAGCGGATGTATTATTGGGCTGCAGACTGATGATGCGTATCGTTCTTTCTTGAGATTACTTACCCTGGATTGAGATTTAGATTGAGTTGTATGTTAGAAATAGATTAATATTGGAACACTTGACCATGGACAGCGTAAGTGCGCTTCGTCGGGTCCATTAAATTAGAAAACCCTACGGAGTCGTACCAGCTGGCCATTGCCACGTGTCTGGTCCCATAGATTTTGGGACTGGAGCGTGACATAGTTTTAGTGGTAGCCCATGCAGGTCAGAGCAAATCGTTTCGGTTACGTTACTGTACCGAATGAGCCTGCAACTTAGGATTAATGTGAATAAGATCTCAATCCATAACCGATTTTAAAACTCCTTTTGTATTCGATTATCGCCCTTGGACTTCGTGACTGTATTCGTTCATTTACCGCCGACATCATTATTATTGTTTCTCATCTTTCTTATTTTGGGAAGATGAATGATCGCGTACGGTAATTTCCTTCAGGAACAGATCCTCATCAAGACGAAGATGGAATAGTTGATAAGATATTTTGAGTAGATGGTTAACCATGGTAGAAAAGATTGATAAAGTTCTTTCTTGATACTAGAGCTAGTATAGACTGTTGGCATAAGAATTAGACATATAAGTAGAGACTTATAAACTAGACCCTTACTTAAGATAGCCGTGATCTGTCAGTATTAGAAGCTAGAAGGGTTATTTAATTCTAAGATGTTAGAATAAATTAGGAGAGACATAACTAGATATTAAGGTTAGTCGTAGCCCCATGACAATGATACGAGAAAGTAGGTATAGTCTTATGGTAGTTATGCAAGGAATGACCTGATGAACTTGGCAAGACAGAATCTTAGATTCACCTCTAGAAGAAGATTATTGGACACTAATAAAAATAAGGTATGAGAGTACCTAGAGTAGCAAACCATAGTATTAACCCCTAGTTACCTGGTGACTTACAGTATCCGACCTAAATTATTTTCCTACCCTCTAGATAATGATCAGGACTAAGCTAAAACGGATAGGCAGATTGCTAGACACAGATTGGTAGGCCCAACATTGGATGAAGAGATAGCTGAGTACTACATGTAGCTTTCAAATTAGATTAGATGTACTTGACTTATTTGGGTTGTCAATGACTATTAGTCTCATATTTTCACCCTTGATAATTCCAAATAGTTAAGCTAGTATCTGGAATAGAACAATTAGATCGAAAGTGAGAGTATCGACAGATGTTAGCCTTGAGTTGGATATCGTGAACTACCAATAATGAACGACCAGTTATAAACTTGATGGTGCCCATATAGTTTGGATAAAGGGTACGCATGGAGTAAATTAGGAAAAAAAACCCGCAGGTTCGAGGTAAAAGGGTAAAGTGGCAACAAGATAAGATTCGTGACAAGTACCTGGCCTTGAGTTTCCTTTAAAAATTTAGAGAAGTGCCCGAACCAAAGACAAGGATCTTGGCTCGAGATGAGGATAGACTTTGAGATTGAGCTACAGTACAATCCGATAAGAAAAAAAAGCTAATGTAGTAGCTGATGCTCTAAGCAGAAGACCCACGGCATTCTTCCTGATCACCTAACCAGATCTATTGAGAGATCTAGAGCAGTTGGGTATAAAGGTCATTATGCCAGGAATTGACGGCCAAATTGTCAAACTACCAGTTGCAATCAAAATTGGTCGAAAGAATCAAGGCTGCACTGCCAACTGATGCAAGATTTCAGAGACTTCGACAAATAACAGAGGCTGGAATCCAGACAGGATGTCACATACACGAAGACAGAACTTTAAGATATGGAGAACGTCTTTATGTTCCAAATGGAGAACTTCGTGAAGAGCTGATGTCAGAGGCTCACAGCTCAACATACTCTATACATCCAGGTGGCACAAAGATGTATAGAGACCTGAGGCAATACTACTGGTGGCATGGAATGAAGTGAGTGATAGTCCACTTTGTGGCAAAATGCCTCGTGTGTCAGCAAGTCAAGGCTGAACATCAGAGATCTGCTGGTCTACTTCAACCCTTCCCATTACCTGAGTGGAAATGGGAACACATTACTATGGACTTCATTACGGGCTTCCCAAGAAGTCCCAGTGGTCGTAATGCTGTATGGGTGATCGTAGATCGACTCACCAAGGCTGCTCATTTTTTACCTTTCAGAGTCGGGCAATCTACAGAAGTCTTGGCAGACATGTACATGAAGGAGATCGTACGTCTGCACGGAGTACCAGTCAGCATAGTGTCTGACATGGATACGAGGTTTACATCTTACTTTTGGCAAAGTATGCAAGAGAGTCTTGGTACCCGCCTAAAGTTCAGCACCTCGTATCATCCGCAGACAGATAGCCAGTCCGAGCGTACTATTCAGACCCTGGAAGATATGCTGAGAGCATATATGCTTGATTTCAGTGGATCATGGGAAGATCATTTACATCTGGTGGAATTTTTCTACAACAATAGCTATCAAGCGAGCATTCAGATGGCTCCCTTTAAAGCATTGTATGGTAGAAAATGTCGTTCTCCAGTATGTTGGAGCAATGTAGGCGAAAGGCAGATCCTAGGACCATAATTGGTCGTTCGTACGGTGGAGAAAGTATAGAAGATCCAAGGACACTTGCGAGCAGCGCAAGACAGACAAAAGCACTGGGCAAACGTACATCGATGACCTCTGGAATTCCAAGTTGGAGAACATGTGTTTTTGAAGATCTCACCCACCCGAGGAACTATCAGATTTGGAGGAAGAGGAGAACCGAGTCCAAGGTACATCAGACCCTTCGATGTGTTGGAACGCATCAGAGAAGTTGCTTATAAGTTAGCCTTACCTCAGACATTGGAAGGAGTACATGACGTCTTCCACGTATCCCAACTAAGGAGGTACATTCCAGATCCGAGTCATGTGCTGGACCACTCGGAGATCACTGTCGGTCCGAGTTTATCGTACCAGGAGGAGCCTGTAGAGATCCTAGACCAAAGCGAGAAGGTGTTGCGAGGTCAGACTATCCCTCTAGTTCGTATTGCATGGAGACATCATGCACCAGGCGAGTCAACCTGGGAATGAGAAGAGGATATTCGACAACGTTTCCCCCATCTATTCCCAGACCAGGATATGTCATAATATTTCAAATCAAGCAATATCTTTCATTGTATGTCTGTTTTTATTTCGAGGACAAAATATTCTAAGGAGGGTAGATTGTAAACTCCCTCGACAAGATTTTAGCATTTAATATTAAATTAGAATTATTTTTAGCAAATTAGAATTATTGCAACTTTTTAAATTTATTTTGCTTACATATCCTATTGATTTGTGCACCTGTCCATCACACAAATAATTAGAGCATTACACTGACTGTTATCCCCAAATAAAGTTCACATACCTCTCCTAGACATGTCAGTCTACTATTCTGCACTTTGTGCAACTCAGAAATACGCTAGCATGAGTCTCGTTTTAGTCGCACAAATATCGTTACAAACGTCCGTATTTATTTTTAATTAATTTCCAGACCTGTACCCTTCCCTGTTCCAATAGAAATTAGAGGCCAGCAGGCACCTGTTTTGCCTAAACAAAAATACGTTATTATTCTACTTTGAGTATACTATAATTAGTATATTTACACCGCACTGAAATTATGGCCCTACCTATTTTTTAAATAATTAGAAAATATCGTGCGCATTAATTATTAATTAATTAATACGGTGACCCGCATCACCCAAAACCAGGCCTAGCCCCTGCCCAGGCTCACCCCCACCCCCTCAAGGCCCTCACACAGCATTTCCCCTCAGTTCTGTGCATTTCAGCATTTTTAGGAATATGATATTTTTCTCAGACAATTGCATAATTATGCAATTTCCCAATTAATAGGACCTCTGTGCAATTTATAAAATTATAGGGTCTTTTCTGCAAATTTTCAGTGTGAGGTGTCAACCTCCTATTGGAGGGTGAACCTACACCGTCCATTTGTAAGTGGGCCCCACCCCAAAATATCTACAAAAATATCTAAAAAAATATCTAGATATTTAATTGCAAATTTACCTAATTACCCTCACCCCTAAACCTAATTTCTATAAAAATCCCTAAACCTAACCCTAACCCTAACCCTAGCATACAATCCCCCCCCCAGCCGGAGCAGCTCCGCCTTTTCCCGCGGCGAGCCGATCCCTCCCCCCCCGTCCGAGCAGCTCCTAGTCAACAGCACCCCACCACCATCGTCTCCACCTCACCTCCGTCGCTCTCCTCCCTGCTCGACTCGGCATCGCGGGAGTCGAGCAGCAGCCACCCCCGACCCGGCGTTCTCCTCCCTCTTTCCCGACCTCCCCTCGCCGGATCGGAGATCCACTCCACCACGTCTTCTCCTCCCCGCCTGGATCGACCCTCGACGACCGGAGGCGACTCTGTTCCCCTGAGCCGCTTCCTCCTCCTCTTTCCTTCTCCGGCCTCCGCCGGTGGACAACCACTCGAACCGACTGCTGACCCCGAACGCCGGTCGACTCCCCTCCGGCACAACGCCGAGCAGACCCCAGCCGCCCGACGAGCAACCCGCCACACCGTTCCCCTCTTCCCCATCTCGCCATCTCCCCCGCCGCGGTGATGCACTCTCCACCGACGCCGGTCATCTTCCCCGAACAAAATCTCATCCTCATCTGCATCCTCCAACCGAGCTCGACTCACCGGAGCCTGACTTCCCTCCCTCCTCTGTACACCTCGACCAGCCCCCTCGCTTGAACGATGCCCGGAGCTCCTCCGCCCTGTCCTCCTCCTTGGCCGGAACTCCTCCTCCTCCTCACCGTGGTCCTTTCCCCCATGGCCAGAGACCACTCCGACGTCACCTCCTCCTCCCCAGTCCGATCATCTCTACCATCCACCAGTAGCAGCAGCCCCAGCCCTCGATGCAGCGGCCACGACCTAGCCACCTGACCCCGGCCAGCCCCGACCTCGTCTACCTAGCCGCCTCCGTCGGTGCCGCCCCTCCGGCGTAGTCCTGAGCCGCCACGGCGAAGCCCCGACGAGTTTCCACTGAACTCTGGCCGGACACAGCAACCAGGACACAGCACAGTGACCCGGACACGAGAAATTCTCGTTCCACGGAGCCCTATTCAGGTAACCCGTTCTCTCTCCTCGTTGTTCCGTTTTCTTTTCCGTCTGTTGTGACGCGTAGACTATGTAACCCCCTTGATGCCCGTGCAACCCCCTCGGTGCGTCGTATCCTGTGGCGATCACGAACCGCGATCCAAAAACAGGAAAAACAACATTCCATTTTCACTTGGAACTGAGTACGCCCCGCCAAAAGGGACGATTTGGTCGCGCGCGGTCTTCACCAAAAGGTACGTGCCGTTGATACATACGTACAGGATTTCGCAGAAGTTGATTGGGATGTGCATGCACACCGGAATCAACGTGTATCCGCCGACAACGCCCCGTATCTACCTATTCTGGAATACGCTGTAACTTTGTGTACACACGTCGGATCGAAACGAAACTTTCGCCATCGGACTCGTAGCAATACGATGGTCCTGTGACCCAAGTTTGGTTCAATTCTGAGAACGTTGACAAAATCTCGTATCGTGGGCCCCACGGCTCCACTTGACGGGCAATTTTGTGACCGGCTCATCAGAATCCAATTCTGGAAGTTCTGTTTGGTTCGTATCATTGTTCTGGACTTGTTGACACTAAGTTTGACGAATTTGTAGACCATTGGTTCTGACACATTTTTGGTGCAAAGCGGCCCACATATGGACCCCGTTTTGACCAGAAAATGTGACTTTTGCCCTTGTTTCCAAATTGGACTTAAGGAAAGGCATTTCTAGCTATTTGATATTTTTTGAGACTGTTGGTGATGTTTATTTCAGCTTTTGGAGGAGTACCTACAGAATCCACTGATACAGGGACAGCTGTTGGTATTCAACCCCCAGACAAGTATACCTTGCCTTGTTGTACTGTTTAAATTCAGTTATTTTAGTTACATGTTTATTTATTTTAATATTTTAGAAATGTGCGTGTCCGAGCAGACTCGGGTGCAGTCAACGAAGACGTTGACGTTAGGACTTGTGTCTGACCTAGTGTCTAGTAGACCCACCTAAAGTTGTAGAGTTATTGGTATGACTTCCCAGGCCTTGACACGTATCATTACACGTCACAGAGTGAGTTTATGTAGGAACGCGTGTCTCATATGCGACTGGCCATCAGTGTGAGCAACACGTGTAACGGTATGTAGCTCAGTTGTTTATTTTATAGAGACTGGCATCATAGTATGAGATGTCCATGTCGTGTCCACGACTTGTATATCTACATTGGGCGGGGAAGACAACTAGTAGGCGTATGGGACACCCACCTCTTTTATACAGATATCGCACTCGACGGAGTGATACGGACGTTATATATATATATCACAGATACCATGCTCCTCGGAGATGGACGATTGCAGAGTACCCTCGAATGGGGGCATATGTGGCATATACTAGCCAGTTACGACGATTGGTGAATTAAGTCAGCATATGTCTAGCCTACACTTTCCCATACGTACTATGAGGTCTTCACATTGTATTCACTTAGATGACTAGCACACCCTGTATTTATTTATTCAGTATTTACTTATGGCATGCTTCTATGTATCTTGTTACGTCCCCCTGAGGACCTGGTTCCCTTCCAGGTTGTTTGTGCAGTTGCAGGATATTTGATCTATTAGAGTATGGACATCATTGCAGGTATATTTATATTTCCAGCTATTTCAGTTATGTACTAATTTCTATTTTATTCTGCTTTTATAGCCTAGTGTTTATAGACCTATGTTGTTCTTCTGGTCTATTCGAGCGGATGTATTATTGGGCTGTAGACTGATGATGCGTATCGTTCTTTCTTGAGATTACTTACCCTGGATTGAGATTTAGATTGAGTTATATGTTAGAAATAGATTAATATTGGAACACTTGACCATGGACAGCGTAAGTGCGCTTCGTTGGGTCCATTAAATTGGAAAACCCTACGGAGTCGTACCAGCTGGCCATTGCCACGTGTCTGGTCCCATAGATTTTAGGACTAGGGCATAACAGTTTTTCCCTTTGTGTAGACTCTAAATCTGTGTTTTAATCATTAGAAACTACCCCATATAATGAGGCTACCCATAGGAATTGAAATTAGGTTCATAGGAGGCCTATGGAGGAAGTTATGGTGTATTTTGTGTCAATTTGGGGAGAATTCCGAGATTGACACATGTGTTTGTCAATTGGTTAATTAGACCAAATTGACATATATTTGATTGTGTGTGGTTAGTTTCGTATCCACAATTGGATACGTGTAGGCCGTATCCCAACAATTTGGAGATACAGGTTGATTTGGGGTTTTTTCCTCCGACGCAGGGCTTTGTGCATGTCATATTTTGACACGGATACATAGATGTGTATTTGACTCTTCGTATTGTTCATAAATACTATTTTAGACTTGTTCGTGTCCTTCGGGGTACGTTTGGTTGTGTGGTGGACTCGTATCGCAAGCGTATCATAGATCTAGTGTGATACGGGTGCGATGCACTCCACGTGGTTGTTGCATTGCATTTTCTTGATTCAAATTGCCTTGTATTAGTATATTAAATTATCATAGTATATATGTATATATATATTTGAGTTGTATATGTATATATACGTATATGTGTAGTTATGTATTTACATATATATATATATATATATATATATATATATATATATATATATATATATATATGAGAGTATGTATATATGTTATGTGTGTGAGTGAGAGTGGTTATATATATATATATATATATATATATATATATATATATATATATATATATATATATATATATATATATATATATATATATATATGTGTGTGTGTGTGTGTGTGTGTGTATGTTTATGTATATAGATATATATTTAGATATGTGTGTGTAGTTGTATGCTTGTGTGTGTGTGTGTGTGTGTGTGTGTGTGTGTGTGTGTGTGTGTGTGTGTAGTGTGTTGTAGAGGGGGGTCAGGGACCAGCAGGATTTATCCAGTGTGTGTTCAGCAGTGAACATTCAGTAGAGTATCTACATCAGGTAGCAGCAAGGTCGGGGTGAGCAGTGCCATAGCAGCAAACGCAACAACTGCAGCAGCAGTTTCAGCAAGCATAGCAGCAATGCAGCGAGTTGTAGCAGCCATGTAGCAAGTTCCAGCAGAAGCAGCAAACTCAGCAGCACAGCAACAGCAATAGCTGCAGCAGCAGCAGCTACACCAGCAGCAGCAGTAGCCTTGAGCAGCAGATTTTCAGAGCAGGTGAGAGGGGAGTAGTTAGTTATTTCATAGTTTAGTTAGTTAGCTATTGTTATTAGTTATTAGTTTAGTTAGTTAGCTAGTAGTTCCTTAATAATGTAGTAGTTAGTACTTAGTTAGTAGTTATATGGTTATATATGCATATATATATATTTTGTTATCTATATATACTAGAGGTAGCTATTTAGTGATAGGTGTATATATCTCTTGTATCTCTAGTTAGTACTATATATGTAGATATGTGCATATGTATATATGTTTTAGAGTATTAGTAGTTAGATATATATACATATATACTTATATATCTCTAGTTATGTATACATGTATATATGTATATTAATATATATAGCTAGTAGTTTGTATTAGATAAATACATTTTATTCAATAGTTTAGTTTTGGGTAGTAATTTATACTAGGAATCGCATTACCTTGAGATACCAAGGTAAATGTCAAGGTATCGGGTCAATACTCAAGGTATTGGATTTGAGTATCAAGATGAGGGTGTAGTAGTGAGATACCGCATTGGTTCAAAGCTAGGTATCCACTTAGCATAATATTAGTTAGGAATATTATATTGTTGATTTTATATATGCATATTGTGATACTTTCCTATCTAATTTCTTGCGTATCTTACGATACGGTATCCTAGTTTAGCTAGTGTGGCTTAGTTGCATAGTGTGTAAACCCAATATCCTAGAAAAAGACTCATACAACCTAGAAATAGCTAGTTTGACCAAGTTTGACCAGTTTGACTTAGAGTTGACCTAGTTTGACTATTTTGACTTAGCTTTTTGACCTAGATGTTGACCAATTTAACTTATTTTCATTCCAAAACCTTATATTGATATAATATTCCATATTTAGGTCTTTGAGGCACCGTACTGGACATCTGTGATACTGTGTACCAGATTTCAGGCGAGTACATTCTCTGATAGTTTCTCATTTATGATATCCTCTATGTCTCTTGTATCTAGTATAGATATCCTTGATTTTTTGATACGATGGTTACACGGATTGGTATATCCGAATCTCGTCATGAGATGTTATTCTTGGTATTTATGGTATATCTTGTGCAAGCCTTGTTCCTTGTTCTTCTTGTATAAGTACAAACATTGGTTCACGAGAAGAGTAGCGCCATTCTTGTGGAAATCTGTGCCATAACGTACCATGGTTGGATCTACTATACCAGCCGGGGGCGGAGAGTATTTAGTGTAGATATGTGATCATACCCTCCTTGTGCATGTCTTGTTTTTTGTGAGTGTTGATCATACACCGCACGTATAATTAACCAGGCCTTTTATCCTTGTGCAAGTTCCTCATGCAAGTTTTCTAAACCGATCACATGTTAAAGCTAGTACTCATTCACTTAGTCATTAGTATTCTTGTTCATTACCATATTGTTCATTCTTATATTTATTTTTAGTATTTCCTTTATTGCATATCTCTTGTACTTGTATGTTGTATCTTGTATATTCACCTATATTTACTGTTACATAGTTTATATCATTTATTAGAACTGTTGTTAGAGATGTACTCTGCTCCTTTCCTGACTGGATATATTTTTCCAGATGACACTGAGGAGTGGTAACCCACTCATTACGGGCCTCAGGAGGTTGTGGGCTTAGAGTCAGAGACCTTGGCTCAGGAGGGTCTCATCCCGACTGAGACAGACGACCCAGGACTCGTAGCTTCATAGTATAGTTGTTAGTTCTTTTGTACTGGATTTGTCTCCAGATTTGCTTTAGTATTTCTCTGACTCATTTGATATTATTTGTCTTGTGGGTTGTATTGTGACTCTTCTATTCTTTTATTATAGTCGTGCTTATTTTATCTTAGATCTGTGATTGAGTATATTTATATTATTGGTGGCATATTTGTAATGCTTGATAGTTTACCCAAACAACGTTCTACCACCGATACTGCAGCGTAGGCTAGGCGTTGTTCACTACTTGCATCCCTACACCGGGTGCGGGTCATGACATATTTTTACTGGTTGGCCCATGCAGGTCTTTCAAGGTCGCAATTAGTGCGATTCGTAGTGATGCTATGAATTGAGTGCTATTACGAGCCTGTTTCAGGATATAGGTTATAGGCTATAGGCTGAGAATACTCAATCACATCTAGAAAAAAAATCTTTTGATTCAATTCAACTGTCTTCCTTGATATAGATATTTGATCTTTAACTGTCCTTCCTTGAATGTCTTTCGAGGCGTTCAAAAAATTATTTTGTCAGGATTCTGTGTCAGACATAATCTCGGTGTCAGGCCTTTATGTGGCCAATATTTGGGGGCACATGGATGCTACTTTTTTTTGGCGACATGGTCATCCTGCAGCCTGATTTCTTTTAAGTCGACTTTGGGGCGCATGTTTGCTGAGTGCATGGATCTAGATTTTCCATGATTCTACAAGATCCCCTTCAAAATTTTCGAACTGACAAGTTTGTGATACTTGATACTTTGAATAAGAAGCATGGTTGAAATGACTTTGGGCCACATGGAGGGCGGGTCGCATGGACAAGTCTTTGCCAGGCTACAAAATCTCTATTTAATGCAGGATTCGGCTCGATCTCCGAGGATCTTCTTGGGATTCTGCACCATCTCTCCGAAAGGATCTCGAATTGACGATTTTCTCAAAGGATAAGGTTGAGTGAAAAATCCAAGCGTTGCCATCACCATTAGTACTGACAACGGAGTGCAAGAATTAAGGAGTCGCCATATCTCCTTTGCCCTATAAATAAGGGTTTTTGCCAACGAGAGAAAATTTTCTCTTTGGTCGAGTTTTCTCTTTAGTCTTTGACCTTTCCTCTGTCTCTAACTCTCTGCTCGATCGTCATGGCCCTCAAAGCTTCATTATCTTCGTCAAAGGCCAAGAAAGTCGACAACAAGGGGAAGCGCTCCACGTCTAAGGCCAATGTGCCATCCCGACTTTTCACCCAGACGTTCAGGTGTCCATCCAAGGTAAGGAGGAGAAGGGGTCCGGACACGGGAACACTTTGCACACATTCTGCCGCATGGATTAGAACATGTGCGGACTTTCCATAGGACCTAGTCGCATGTTTTATGCGCGGGTCTCACTTTGGCCGTATTCTTCGGTTTTGACCTGGCCGCATGGATGGCCTCACATGAGTCTCACTCGGCCGCATGGAGGTCCTGACATGACTTGGTCACATGCGTCTCTCTCTTCTGCACGGATGTCCTGTCATGTGCTTGACATCTCTTGGACGCATATAAGACATCATATGCATCTGACATGTCTTTGCCGTACATAAACCTTTATATGTCTGAGTTGCCTCTCGGTTCATATCTTATCTTGATGGTGCTAACCGTCTTCCGATCTTTGCAGTGACTTTACCCGTGGCACCGTTAGGGGAGGTGCTTATTAGGCGTGCTCAGGCTACATTGGGCGTAAGATTTGACCATATCGTGGAACATGTCCAAGCCCAGATAAACAAAGGTCAATCTGAGACAAGGCTGAAGTTGATAGCAGACCAGCCTTCATTTTACTTGCTCAACAAACTGAACTCCGGGTCGATTACGGATAACAAGAATGTTTGTCATTTGAAGCCCATATTCCTATTCGGGGATGCCATTACTATCCTGGAGCCCAAGGTGGTGAAGATAAAAGAGAACTGGGACTTCTCCTCTGGCGGGATAAAGATACGCATACCTACGATGGAGCGCCATTTGCTCTTTTCGGCTTTCAACATAGTGTCTCCTCCTCCGAGGATGTTGGGCAACTTGACTCCCGACCAAAAGGGAGTCCTGATGGACCGTATTTACCACAACTCCAAGCTGAAGAGGGAAGTAGCGACTTTCAAGGAGTCATTTTCTTAATCCCTTCGCGGGTTGGAAACCGGCGTCTTCGCTAGTGAAATGGGGGACAATGTTTATTTATACGACGCTGATACTTTCTTGAACCAGCTTGCGGACAAGGGGTCCTATCCAATGGAAAAAATATACCTTATCAACCGGGTGCATTATTCACCTTCTTGGATTATTTTAACCATGTAGCTAATGGAGAAGTACGAGCAGTTTTTAAAGGAGGCCAATCTCTATTGTGTCATAAGGGGTTCCTGTTATGGCCTAGAGAAGAATCCGATATTGTTCGTGGCCTTGACTAAAATGTACAACTGTCGCACTGGGACCTTCTTTACCCCTGTCGGGGAGATATGACTCGCCCTTCACAAGATGTACGATGTTTCGCGATTGCCCCGGGGCGAGGAGCCGTATGAAAGTATGCTCCTGATAACGAGGAGTTGGAGGAACAACACCCTTGGTTCCTTGCAGTATACCGGGAGTTGTTGTGTCACCATAGCACCTGTCAGCAGACCTCAAAGAAGAGAAAAAAAGCATGGAGGGGATGTTACCCCATACCACTGCCTGGATCCATCATCTTTTTGAGATTGCAGCTTCGGACCAGGTCACCGTTCGAACACCCCGGTCTTACACTGTCATCCGTGATCTGGCACGAAATACTAAGATGACGACTACAACTGGTGAGGAGTTTGGTAGCTCTGGCGATACCTTCAGCTATTTTTATCAAGATACCTAGCCATTGTCGGACAAAGATATGTTGGTTGTTTTACGTGCCTACCTAAGGGGCTGTTTGGTTGGAGTGAACTGGGTTGAAAGTGAGCATATATTGGAAACTCGGTTGAACTCTGCCATGTTCTCTTGTTTGGTTGCTCTCCTTGAATATGGCCAAAAGATATGATTTGACCTCCTTACAGTTCCTTTCTTGTCACGACCCGCACCCAAAAAAATCAGGCATGAGTCATGGGTACGTCCAGCCTATGCCACATAATCGGCAGTAGAACGCTGTAAAGGTTCGTTCTAGGTCACAATCTCTATATCTCACAATGATCAGTCAATATAACCTCTCCAAAAGGAGGGCAACCACCCAATATATATATACCTCAATCACAATAACTAGGGGAGGAGTAAAAGCACGATAAGATATCATAAGAAACAAGAACCAAAGAGCAAGTACAATATCCAAATATACAGTCCAAGTCTATAAGTCTACAACATCTCACAAGAGCAAAATAATAAATACAGTCATCCAAAAATATCAACTGGAAACAACCCAGGAAAACCTACCTAGGTAACTAGGGTGCTAACGACGTCTCCTCGACAGGCTCCTCCTCAATCTTTGGGTCACAACACTCCTCGACGCCCGGCCCGTAGAATGTCGGGCAAAAATCCTCAGGATCCTCTGGAAAAAATATGCCCAGTCAGGACTGGAGCGAAGTACATAACTCTGAAAGCAACTCCAAATACATGGTAAGGTGTATATGACTAGCAATAGAAAAGTATACAAGATGCACGGGTAAATAAATACATGGTAGAGCAGATAAAGTAGCTGCAATATAAAACTGGAGAACAATACAAGTAGTCGAGAAGTAACTATATGTGAGAAAATAGGAATACTAGCTAAGTGCCTTGAGCACAAGTTCGTTATGTGATCGGCTTAGGTTGCACATGAATAATCTACGATAACTCCGTTATGCGTGAGTTACATAACCGACATACACATGAATATTGTTTGGCTTTGATCACATAACCAACTCCTACTTCCCTCCCCACTAATACTCTTGGATCCAACGACGACACGCTACGTACATGATAAATAACTCGCGCACATAAAGGCGAGAGCACACGAAGCACATGATAGCACATGAGAATCAATACCCGAAGCACATGATGAAATACACGTGATAGAGTACCCGCTGAACACGGTAAGGGGGATAACATCTCATGACGGGATCCAACTAATACCAGCTCATGAAACAATGTATCAGAATCAAGTATTACAGTTCTAGAACAGGTGATATAAACGCTATCATGAAATGGAAATGATCAGAGGTAGGTACTCGCCTGACGTCCTAAGCAACTGATGAGGATCGAGATCCGGACTGGCGTCGCAAGAACCTATTACGAAAAATAAGGTTAAACGGGGTTCTAAAGAGTTAAACTGATATAAAAATAACTAAAAACAAGGTTCTAGGGTTATTCTAGGTCGAACGGGTCAAACCGGTAAAATTTGGATCAAAAAGTTAACCCGAGGTCCAAAAAGTCAACTCTGGGTCAAAACTAGGTCAAACGTTGACTTTTATGGTCAACAAGGGCAATTACGGTCAATGCTAGGTCAAACTAGGGTGCCCCTAAAATTCTAGGTCAAAACTAGCTCATTAAGCTAGTAAACCCTCAAACTCGCCTCTTTGAGATACCGGGATACCCTCGGTATCTAATACCTCGACCTAAGCTACGCACCCCGCCTATACCCACTAAAACCTATGCTAACACGCGTAAATATGTACACATATACATATAAAAGCAACTCTAAACACAAATCTAGGCAATCACTCAAAAACCTCGCTCCGATACTCAATACCTTGGGTATCTCAAGGTATTGAAATACCTTAATATCTCAAGGTATTGAGATATCCACTAATCCTCACCAACCCTACGCATCTAGCTAGCTATCCATGCAAATACACCTAGGTATATATATACAAAAACATATGAATATATCTGCATAACTAGATATATATATATATCCACACATACACACATACATATATACCCATACACATATATATATCTATATCTATATATCTACACTAATCTATCTATCTATCTATCTATCAATAGATCTCTCTCTCCCTCCTCTCACTACCTGCTGCTACCTGAGGCTACTGCATACGCTGATGCGGCCTCGCCACGCCAAGCTGGCTGCTGCTGCTGCTATGGCTGCAAACGTTGCTGCCTCGCTGGCAGCAATTGCTGCGCTGCAGCTGCTGCTACTACAGCAAGCTGCTGCTGCTGCTGCTGCTGCGCTGCACTGCGCTTTGCTGCAGCTCTAGCTGCTAATGTTGTTGCAGCTGCAATGCTACATGGCTGCCTCGTTGCTCCCATTCCACATCCAACTCGCTGCTACTGTTGCTCTTAAACTGCTCACTGCCTCCCTCTCGCTGCTACTGCTGCTCTCATTCTAGCTGCTGCTGTCCCTCCAATTCTGCTGCTGCTGCCACTTCAATTCTACTGCTGCTCCTCCCTTGACACACCACACACACATACACAATCACACACATATATATAGATATATATATATACACACAAGAACATATATGCATATATATATCTACACACACAACTATATATATATATATATATATATACACTTACACATATGTATATAGGTACACACACACATATATATACAAACACATATATATATATATATATAAACACACTCTACATGTATATATACAAACACACATACTCATATATATATATATATATATATATATATATATATATATATATATATATATATATATATATATATACACACTTATACACACACACACACACACACACACACACACATATATATATATATATATATATATATATATACACACTCACTTATATACATATAGACACACATACACACATACACATATACTTATATATATAGAGATACACAAACACATATACACACTCATATATACATATACAAACACACACACACACACACATATATATATATATATATATATATATATATATATATATATATATATATATATATATATATATATATATATATATATATATATAGACACATACATATATATATATATATAGACACACATATATACATATATACAAACACAACACACACAACACACAACACACAACACCAACGCACGCACAACGACCCAAACGCACATAAATACATATAAATATATAAAATATAATCCGAGAACTCTAGCACACACTCTCCGAAGCTAATCCAACGTGCGTACAAGCCCGAAACCAAGAAACTAAGTCGAAATGGCCATTCAGTTATTTTGACGAACATGTGGTGTGCGGTTCGCAAAATCTCGTGAAACGCACACCAAACCTACTCGAAATTGGCCCAAAATTTACCCACGGGTTCTAATCGATATCTAAATCCTAGAAAAAATGCTAACTCATCGATTCTAGGTCCATGGCAAAAATATGCACGCACATAGAACCTACGACGACGAAAACCCCCAAATTGCCCGAAATGCCCATTTCTCCGCGACACGACCTCACGTGTCCGAACAAAGACACGTACTTACCCTCAAGACACCCAAGAACGTCTACCTAGGGCATCACCCAAAATTGGGCCAATCTCGGATTTCACCCAAAATTGACACAAAACCTAATGTCAAAGTCTCCAAACACAACCAAACAAGATCTAACTTCCTCCCACGGGTAGCCTTAAGGTCTAGGAAGGTTCTAAACCACTAATTACACTATATAATAGCAACCATTAAGAGAAAAGTTAGAGTTTACCTCTTGGGAGTTGGAATCCCAAGGCCAAAGTCTCCAAAACCCTTGAAATCACCACCCTCAAACCTCCAAGCCTCCAAATCAAGCCTCCACACTAAGTCTAAGCTCTACACACCTAGGTTAGGGAAAAGTATAGGGTTAGGGTTAACATAAATGAAAGAAATGGAAGAAGGAAGAGAAAAAAGGGGAATTACTTACTTGGAATGGGAAATTGGAAGAAGAAGGAAGAAGAAAGAGTGTAGAATGGAGAAGAAGAAAAAGAAAATGGAATGGAGAAGTGAAGAGGGGGGGTTCGGTCCAGGTCCTGGGAAATAGGGTCGACCAAGTGTAAATAAAGGGTTATATCTATGGAAAATGACTAAAACACCCTCCAATTAGTCATCCAAAAATTGGGTTTAGGTTTGGGGTTTCTAAACACTCTCCAACTAATCCAAAACTCCCCCAACTAACTATAATAAAATATAATAAATATTTTAAACCCAAAAATAGGTCTGACAAGGGTGTTGGTTGGGTCTGACATGGGTCCACTAGGGTCTGACATGGGTCCAGACTAGCCAAAACCCTAAAACAACCAAACAAAAAATAAATACAATCCACAATTAAATATAAATATAAATATTTATAAACAATACACAATTTACCAAATAAAAAAAATTTATTTTCTAGAATTGGGTAGTGACAAGCCTACCCTCCTTAAAATAATTTCGTCCTCGAAATTAAAAGACGAAACTAGGACATGAATGCAAGGAAAAAAAAAGAACCATACCTCAGGACTCCAAAAATAAGGGTATCGCGCATTTCATCCTTCCTCTCCCAGGTCGACTCACCTGGAGAGTGATGCCTCAACGCGACGCAAACCAAGGAAATAGTCTGGTTCCTCAATACCTTCTCCCACCGATCCAGAATCTCCACCGGCTGCTCTGGATAGCTAAGAGTAGGGCCTACCACGATCTCTGAGTGATCCAATACATGACTGGGATCCGCTACGTACTGTCTCAACTGCGACACGTGGAATACATCATGAACTTCCTCTAGCGTAGACGGCAAATCTAGCCTATACGCCACAGCGCCGACCCTCTCAAGGATGCTGAAGGGTCCGACAAAACGTGGGCTAAGCTTTCCGCCTCCACCGAAGCGAATAGTGCCCCACGTCGGAGAAATCCTCAGGAACACCAGATCTCCAACCTAGCACAAACAAGATCTCAGCACTTAATCTAAAACAAGCAATCACAAGCAAACACAAGAACAAAATCTAGATTCTAAGCTATACCTCAAACTCCAAAGGTCTCCGGTGGCTATCGGCCCAATGCCGTTGCCTGTCCTGCGCCACCCGAAGTCTATCTCTAATGAGCTTGACCTTCTTCGATGTATCAATCACCATCTCCGGGCCAAGCAAAGCTCTCTCGCCTACATCATCCCATGATAACGGAGTGCGATACCTCCGTCCATACAACGCCTCGAATGGTGAAATCTCGATACTAGTTTGGTAGCTGCTGTTGTAAGCAAACTATACCAACTGCAAGTGATCCTCTCAAGAGCCTCTAAAATCTAGAAAACAAGTACGAAGCATGTCCTCAAGTGTATAAATGGTCTTCTCTGACTGACCGTCTGTCTGTGGGTGATATGCAGTACTAAACTTGAGCTGGGTGCCCAAGCCAGCCTGCAGACTCCTCCAGAAATGCGAAGTAAAGCAATTTTCTCGATCTGATACTATGCTCACAGGGACTCCATGTAGTCTGACTATCTGGCACACATACATCTCTGCTAGTCTCTCCGTAGATATACCCACTTTGAATGATAGAAAGTGGGCCGATTTGGTCAACCTGTCTACGATGACCCAAATCGTATCCTTCCCTCCTGGAGAACGGGGAAGTCCAAAAATAAAATCTATGGTCACATGCTCCCATTTCCACTCCGGAATGGGTAATGGCTGGAGCAACTCTCCTGGCCTCTGTCTCTCCGCCTTCACCTGCTGGCACACTAAGCATCGGGATACGAAGTGCGCTACCTCCCGCTTCATCCTGTACTACCATACATGCTCTCTCAGATCTCTATACATCTTTTTGGCACCTGGATGCATAAAGTACTGGGATCGATGCGCCTCCTAAAGAACCTCCTCGCACAACGACCCACTCGGTACACACAACCTGGTACCCTGCCGCAATGATCCATCATCAGCAATGGTGAAGTCATCGGATAATCTAATCTGAACCTGCGCCCTAATGCTCCTCAGGGACTCATCCTCAAACTGTGTAGCCCTGATCCGTTCTACCAACTCTGACTGAATCTGCAGTCCCCACATCTGTAGTCAGGCACATAGCTACAGGATACCTGCTCAGCGCATCCGCAACTACGTTCGCCTTCCCTGGATGGTACTACAATAATATGTCGTAGTCTTTTATCAACTCCAATCATCTCCTCTGCCTCATGATCAGCTCTTTTTGGGTAAACACATACTTTAAGCTCTTGTGGTCTGTGAAGATCTCCACACGCTCTCCGTATAAATAGTGTTTCCATAACTTCAGAGCAAAGATGACCGCTGCCAACTCCAAATCGTGGGTAGGATAGTTCTTCTCATGAGGACGTAATTGCCTAGAAGCATAGGCAATCACCCTCCCATTCTGCTGCAACACACAACCCAGTCCCTTTCCCGATGCATCACTATAGATAGTGAATCCTCCAGACCCTGATGGCAACGTCAACACTGGAGCTGTCATCAACCTCCTCTTCAGCTCATCAAAGGCGATTTGGCACTCCTCTGACCAAACAAACTCCATGTCCTTTCGGGTCAGCCTAGACAACGGCTCTGCAATCTAGGAAAAATCCTGAACAAATCTCCTGTAGTAGCCTGCCAGTCCCAGAAAACTCCACCTCGGCTACTGAACTCGAAGCACTCCATGCCTCAACTGCCATAATCTTTCTCATATCCACCGAGATCCCCTCTCCAGTCACCACATGACCAGGGAATTCAACCTTGTCAAGGAAGAACTCACACTTCAAAAGCTTTCCATAAAGCTTCTCCTTTCTGAGAGTCTCCAGCACTATCCTCAGATGCTCCTTGTGCTCCTCTGGGGTCTTCGAATACACCAAGATGTCATCTATAAACATCACCATAAACCTGTCCAGATGCTGATGCAACACCTTATTCATCAGATTCATAAACACTTCCGGGGCATTAGTCAACCCTAATGGCATCACCATGAACTCATACTATCCATACCTGGTCCAAAAAGCTGTCTTCGGAATATCCTCCCTCCTGACCTTCACCTGGTGGTAGCCTGTTCTCAGATCAATCCTGGAAAACACCCTCGCTCCGCTCAAGTGGTCAAAAATATCATCAATACGCGGCAGCGGATACTTGTTCTTGATTGTGAGGTTGTTCAGAGCCCTGTAGTCGATACACATCCGTATCGACCCATCCTTCTTCGGAACAAAAAGTACCGGAGCACCCCATGGAGAAGAAATAGATCTGATAAATCCCTTATCCTGAAGCTCATCCACCTGCTTCTTCAACTCTATCAGCTCACTATTGCTGACTCTATAGATGTGCTGGGATATCGACTCTGCGTCTGGCACCAAGTCTATAGAGAACTCTACATCTCTGTCCGGAGGTAACCCTGGCAACTCCTCCGGAAAGACATCCATGTACTCCGCTATCAGTGGATGTGGCAACCTCGGCTCTACCACCAGGGCTCCGCAGAAGACTCTCTCGCTCTGCTCCGCTGCTCCTCTGGCAAACTCAAACTCTGGCTCACCCGACGAAGTAAACAAACTCTGCCTCTACGATAATCTATACTAGCACAGTGCATACTCAACCAATCTATCCCGAGTACAATATTGTAGCTCGGAAGTGGCATTACGAGTAGGCACACACTCCACTCCCGGCCTTCCAAGGTAACTCTTCGGTCTCTGCAGACATCACTGACTAGGATGATGCCACCCCCGGTCATGATCTTGCAGAGTCTAGCTAAAGGTTCAGTAACAAGATGGTGTCTAACAACAAAAGATACAGACACAAAGCTGTGGGAAGCACCGAAATCAAATAAAGCAAGTGCTGGAATGGAATCAAGAAGAACAGAACCTGAGATCACGTCAACAACGGTGCAAGATACGATATCATCAAGGAAGGACAGTAATATTGCAAAAGAAATAATTTCAGAAAAATTAAAGATAGCAAAAGAAATCAGGAAGGGTCATAGTTGTGATTGAGCATACTCTCTCTCAGCCTATATCCTATATCCTATTGCAGGTAGACCTAGAAACTAGACCTGCAAACTACGACCTGCATGGGCCGCCACCAAAAACCTGTCACGACTCGCACCCAAAAAAATTGGGCATGAGTCGTGGGTACGTCCAGCCTACGCCGCAAAATCGGCGGTAGAATGCTGTAAAGGTTCATTCTATGTCACAATATCTATATCTCACAATGATTAGTCAATATAACCTCTCCAAAAAAGGGCAACCACGCAATATATATATGCCTCAATCACAATAACTAGGGGAAGAGTAAAAGAACGATAAGATATCACAAGAAACAAGAACCAAAGAGCAAGTACAATATCCAAATATACAGTCCAAGTCTATAGTCTACAATATCTCACAAGAGTAAAATAATAAATATAGTCATCAAAAAATATCAACTGGGAATAACCCAGGAAAACCCACCTAGCTAACTAGGGTGCTAACGGCGTCTCCTCGACGGGCTCCTCCTCAATCTCTGGGTCACAACACTCCTCGACGCCCGGCCATTAGAATGTCGGGCAAAAATCCTCAAGATCCTCTGGAAAAAATATTAGGTTTAGGTTGCTCTGAGAAAATAGGAATACTAGCTAAGTGCCTTGAGCACAAGTTCGTTATGTGATCGGCTTAGGTTGCACATGAATAATCTACGATAACTTCGTTATGCGTGAGTTGCATAACCGACATACACATGAATACTGTTTGGCTTTGATTACATAACCAACTCCTACTCCCCTCCCACATTAATACTCTTGGATCCAACCACGACATGCTATGTACATGATAAATAACTTGCGCACATGAAGGCAAGAGCACACGAAGCACATGATAGCACATGAGAATCAATACCCGAAGTACATGATGAAATATACGTGATAGAGTACCCGCTGAACACGGTAAGGGGGATAACATCTCATGACGGGATCCAACTAGTACCAGCTTATGAAATAATGTGTCAGAATCAAGTATTACAGTTCTAGAACAGGTGATATAAACGCTACCATGAAATGGAAACGATCAGAGGTAGGTACTCGCCTGACGTCCTGAGCAACTAATGAGGATCGAGATCCGGACTGGCGTCACAAGAACCTATTACGAAAAGCAAGGTTAAACAGGGTTCTAAAGAGTTAAACTGATATAAAAATAACTAAAAACAAGGTTCTAGGGTTATTCTAGGTCGAACGGGTCAAACCGATGAAATTTGGGTCAAAAAGTCAACTCGGGGTCCAAAAAGTCAACTCTGGGTCAAAACTAGGTTAAATGTTGACTTTTACGGTCAACGAGGGCAATTACTGTCAATGCTAGGTTAAACTAGGGTGTCCCTAAAATTCTAGGTCAAAACTAGCTCATTAAGCTAGTAAACCCTCAAACTCGCCTCTTTGAGATACCGGGATACCCTCGGTATCCAATACCTCGACCTAAGTTACGCACCCTGCCTATACCCACTAAAACCTATGCTAACACGCGTAAATATATACACATATACATATAAAAGCAACTCTAAACACAAATCTAGGCAATCACTCAAAAACCTCGCTCCGATACTCAATACCTTGGGTATCTCAAGGTATTGAAATACCTTGATATCTCAAGGTATTGAGATATCCACTAATCCTCACCAACCATACGCATCTAGCTAGCTATCCATGCAAATACACCTAGGTATATATATACAAACCCATATGAATATATCTACATAACTAGATATATATATATCCACACATACACACATACATATATACCCATACACACATATATATATATATATATATATATATATATATATATATATATATATATATATATATATCTCCCTCCTCTCACTACCTGCTGCTACCTGAGGCTACTGCATACGCTACTGCGGCCTCGCCACGCCAAGCTGGCTGCTGCTGCTATGGCTGCAAACGCTGCTGCCTCGCTGGCAGCAATTGCTGCGCTGCGGCTGCTGCTGCGCTTTGCTGCGGCTCTAGATGCTAATGCTGCTGTAGCTGCAATGCTACATGGCTGCCTCGTTGCTCCCATTCCACATCCAACTCGCTGCTACTGCTGCTCTTAAACTGCTCACTGCCTCCCTCTCGCTGCTACTGCTGCTCTCATTCTAGCTGTTGCTGCCCCTCCAATTCTGTTGCTGCTGCCACTTCAATTCTGCTGCTGCTCCTCCCTCGACACACCACACCACACACACACACACACACACACACACACACACATATATATATATATATATATATATATATATATATATATATATATATATATATATATGTATATGTACACAAGAACATATATGCATATATATATATCTACACACACAACTATATATATATATATACACTTACACATATGTATATAGGTACACACACACATATATATACAAATACACATATCTATATATATATAAACACACTCTACATATATATATATATATACAAACACACGTACTCATATATATATATACATACACACATATATATATATATATATATATATATATATACACACACACACACATACACACACACACTCATACATATATATATATATATACACACACTCACTTATATATATATAGACACACATACACATATACTTATATATATAAAGATACACAAACACATATACACACTCATATATACATATACAAACACAAATATATAAATATATATAGAGAGAGACACACATACATATATATATATAGACACACATATATACATATATACAAACACAACACACACAACACACAACACACACAACACACAACACACAACACCAACGCACGCACAATGACCCAAACGCACATAAATACATATAAATATATAAAATATAACCCGAGAACTCTAGAACACACTCCCCGAAGCTAACCCAACGCGCGCACAAGCCTGAAACCAAGAAACTAAGTCGAAATGGCCATTCGGTCATTTCGACGAACACGTGGTGTGCGGTTCACAAAACCTCATGAAATGCACACCAAACCTACTCGGAATCGGCCCAAAAATTATCCACGAATTTTAATCGATGTTTAGATCCTAAAAAAATGCTAACTCGTCGATTCTAGGTCCGTGGCAAAAACGCACACTCACATAAAATCTACGACGAGAAAATCTCCAAATCGCCCGAAATGCCCATTTTTCTGCGACACGACCTCACGTGTCCGAACGGAGACACGTACTTACCCTCAAGACATTCAAGCACGTCTACCTAGGTCCGTCTAACCTAGGGCATCACCCAAAATTGGGCCAATCTCGGATTTCACCCAAAATTGACACAAAACCTAATGTCAAAGTCTCCAAACACAACCAAACAAGTTCTAACACTCTCCCACGGGTAGCCTTAAGGTCTAGGAAGGTTCTAAACCACTAATTACACTATATAATAGCAACCACTAAGAGGAAAGTTAGGGTTTACCTCTTGGGAGTTGGAATCCCAAGGCCAAAGTCTCCAAAACCCTTGAAATCATCACCCTCAAGCCTCCAAGCATCCAAATCAAGCCTCCACACTAAGTCTAGGCTCTACACACCTAGGTTAGGGAAAAGTATAGGGTTAGGGTTAACACAAATGAAAGAAATGGAAGAAGGAAGAGAAGAAAAGGGGAATTACTTACTTGAAATGGGAAATTGGAAGAAGAAGGAAGAAGAAAGAGTGGAGAATGGAGAAGAAGAAGAAGAAGAAGAAAATGGAATGGAGAAGTGAAGAGGGGGGGGGGGTTCAGTCCAGGTCCTAGGAAATACGGTCGGCCAAGTGTAAATAAAGGGTTATATCTATGGAAAATGACTAAAACACCCTCCAATTAGTCATCCAAAAATAGGGTTTAGGTTTTGGGTTTCTAAACACTCTCCAACTAATCCAAAACTCCCCCAACTAACTATAATAAAATATAATAAATATTCTGAACCCAAAAATAGGTCTGACAAGGATGTTAGTTGGGTCTGACATGGGTCCACTAGGGTCTGACATGGGTCCAGACTAGCCAAAACCCTAAAACAACCAAACAAAAAAATAATACAATCCACAATTAAATATAAATATTTATAAACAATACACAATTTACCAAATAAAAAATAATAATCCTATTTTCTAGAATTGGGTACTGACATTTCTCCCTTCTTATTCCCCTACTTTCACCACCGGCTCTTTTTGTTTGAAAGTGGCCAAAAGTGTGGCAGGAAAATAGAGAGAAAGTGAAGTTTCAAAAAAAAAATTTGGGAGGAAAGAGTGAGAAAGTGGTTGTTTGATTGCACACTATAAAACTACTTTTTTTTACTTTCAACAACCATCCAAACAACCGAACTCCTTTTATCTCCACTTTTAACAAGCATTCAAATAACGAAACTCTTTTTTTTTTCACTTTTATATATTTTAATTCCACCAACCAAACAACTTTTGAAAAGTCAAAAATTATGTGTACGTATCGCATACCTAAATTTTATTTTTTCACTTTCACACTTTTCTATACTTTCATGCAACCAAACAGCGCTACCAGTAAAAATAAATATCTTGTATGCTCTTCACTTCTTACACAGTCACTTTTGGTCAGTAACTCCTTAAATAAGTTTAAAAAACATTAATTTATCTAAATGGATGTGTAAACTGATGTTTTGATCAATAACATCTCAAAGTCTGAAAATTAAATCTCTTAAAAGTATAAAGCAATCACTAAATTTAGTTATTGTTTGTAGAACTGTCGATTTATTCGCAAATTATTTTAGAAGATAATTTATTTGGCCAAATTTATGAAAAGTTCGTGCATATTAGAACAAGAACCGTTATGACTGGTAGAAGGGTAGAACAGAACAGAACAGAACAGAAACAAATGACTAATATTCCAATTGTCCTCCTTGTATTATTCAGCAAAGGTCTATACAACCTTTGAATGTCTCCTACCAAGGAAGGATCAAAAGTAAACTCAAATAATAATTCCTGGAGTTTTTTTCTTAGGCACCAGAAAGATAGTCCCATATTAGAAAATACTCTACGTGGATATCTCAATACAAAGCTATTCTTGGTATTAAGGTATGCACATGGGTGTGATGACCCATGTGGGTGCCACATGGGATGTTTTTCTAGAAGGGCTAAGTTTAAATTCCTTAAGAAAAATATTTATGTTTTTTTTCACTCTTTTTAAATTTTTTACATAGGAGCTAAGCTCCTTAGGGACTCGGATGAATGGCACAAAGTAGTACTTTGATGACACACTTTGCATGGCGCATCTATGCAGTTGCATGCTCGGCTGCAAGGGCTACACAAATTGCACACATATTTCACTGATTGCGTAATTTGGACTGCAGATGCGTGAGTTACATGCACGCTTGCACAGGCTGCACAAATCATGCGCATATTCCACTGATGCGTGATTTGGACGATTATGGAAGATAAATCAATTTAAACCGATCCCGATCTTTTGGGATTCCATTTTAAATTGATTGTTAACTTTCTATATTAGGTGGTGGTCAGAATTAGGGTTAGGGTTTCCACACTTGTTTATAAATAGTCACTTCGTGCCACATCTTTGAGAAATATATGAAATTGAGAGACACAAGAGAAAAAATATTGTGGATGTCACCATTGTCCAGGAGTATGTTCGAGTTGTAACAGAGGTGAGCGTTTCAGAAGCTCATCTTGTGAACTTGTTGATTCCTGGGAGCAGATTGTCAAGAGGGCGAATCTTTCTTTGAGCAACAATGGTCTTTATCATAGAAAATGTTTCTTTTCTATCTTTCTTCTCCTTCTTTCTTCTTAAACTTGTAACATTCTATCTCAACATTGCAATTGCGTTTACAAGGAAGAACGAATTTGATTTAGTCAGTTTGTAATATAAATTATTAAAGAGTGTCGCTGGAATTGAGTTTTGTTAGAGAGCAAACTTTGATAGTTTTGCGTGAATCTCGACAACAACATCGGGATTAAACAGAGATCAAAATGTGATAGTTTTGCGTGAATCTATGTTCCTGGCAAGTGTGATCCATCTTTGATCTATCTCAAAAATAACAATAATAAATTATAGTATAGATGTGACACTTCGATTTTATAAACATTGAAAGTGTACTTATTTTACTCTTTATCCCCATGATAAAAATCAAAGGATCAGATGCATGTAATCCAACGAATTTTCATAGCCGAGTTTAAAAATTAAGAATCATGAGTTCCTCTAGGACTTTTGAATAGTAAATTAGGAGGGAAATGCTGGTAAAACAATGAAAATAAAGATTCCAATATAATCTCAATTAGGCAATTGTTCCAAATAAAGTTCAAATAAACTAGAAATACGCAGTGCTGATAATAGTTTTGGAATAACAACAAGGACATCTTAATTTATATAGCCATAAAAGCTACAAAAATGTTATTCGTCAAAAAAAAATTGGGTGATGCCATCTCCCATTATGTAGCATCTGACTTGGCAAATTTTAATATTAAAATTTAAACTAAAATTTAAACTAAAATTTAAATTAACATTATTAAAATTATTATTAATATTAATTTTTTTTGGAAAGCACGAAAAACTGTGTTGCATTATCATCTGATTTGACTGTTGTCGAAGCCTTGTCTCCGAAGAGGTGCAAAAGTAATGCTCCATGGTAGGCTATTAGAGGTGATATGGACGTGATAGTCATAATGCATGTAGCATATAACACTTATATAAACAATGCAAATTAACCAAATAATCAATGATGTCGAATTCTAAAACTGGACATTATGTTGTCTTTTTTAAAAACCAATCTTTACATGCTTAATCAATGAAAACATTAAAGAATGACAAAAAAGAAGCACCTAGAGTTCGATAAGTTCTAACATGATCATAATATATGTCATATCCCGCTCTCAGAATACGGTGAGCCAAATACGTAACTAACATCCAAGGCGGCGCGCCAAACAAATACACATGTATCTGTATCGCGATTGTCTCCTGTAAAGTTCTAGGATAAAAGAATAGGCGAACTAAAACCATCAATAAATTTGAGAATAATTTACATTCATAAACATAGATCATCAAGATTTACATCTCACTAGTTTGGTTTTCTATCTCAAGGATAATACATACGAGAAACTATACAAATTTACAACATAAAACTGATGATATACCCCATGTCTGTGCAATTCTTCTGATTCTTTCATAATATATACTAAAAGTATCTCTTCCTCAGCCACACCTCCATTTAGTGAACAAAAACTAGGCCATCAAAGATATGCAAGTCCTCGGTTCAAGAACGGTAAAATAAATGAAGTAAAACAGTTATATGATTAAAAATCGTAATATGATACTCAGATAGGAAGATGATATAATTTATCATAAGGAAGTATTGTAGTGTTAACTCAGAATATGACTTAACTCGGATTATGACACTGTTATGATCCTAATTCTAGTGACTTAAAGATGTCTAAACACATTCATTACCTAATAGTCACTACCACAATCATAATACAATTTTTCTATATGATTATGCAATTTGAAGAATATGTTTGGATTTCATATTCGCAGTGTCACGAGCACTATCTAGGCAATAATCTCGTTACCAGGGATCAGGTGGTGGCAGGTAGGCACAGTGCTTAGTAGTCTGGCCACTCCTCTCCGAAAGCAAAATTATAAACTTTAATTAACACCAAATTTGACTTTTTATCAAATTAGGGTAAACATCACGAGATTCACGAGCATCAGGTAAGATAGGTGATCTAAGCATTCACCCGCTCTCAACGCAAGGCCTTACGAGAAAGATACAAGTACTGATCAGTTTTGTTAATTATATTGCCCAGATTTAATACGATGTGATCCAACTGTTCTCCTTCGCCCAATGCTCTATTCTAAAATCATAATCAATTTATTATCTTATTTAGAACTTTCTTTGCTAACTCAAATATGTATCTCGATCTGTATATTCATAGATATCACAAGAATATGAGAATATAAACCAACAAGAAAGTTTCCATCCATTGGAATACACCCAGGTAAGTATCTCTATACCTGAGAAATATCACGTACTACAAGATTACTTCTCAACAAGATATTCAAGTAGATAAAGTATGACAAAATATGAGTCTTTACTTTTGTCATGCACCGTTCCCAGAATACTGGGTAAATACGAGGACTGACATGGTCAACCAAACCTTGTAGAATATCGAAGTAAGCCGCAATGTGCGAAGGTTGTCTAGAAGAAAAATGAGTGGATTTTAGCATGCTGTGACGTCAGTCATAATGTAAACTCCATCAAATTATTATTTTAGGTAGACTAGATAGGTTTAGAAATTTTGTTTTAGCATCAGGGTGTTTGAGGTTTAGAAATTAGGCTACATTGATTGGTTCTTTAATTTAAACCCTAGGTGCACCCTACCGTTGCTACAATATTTGGAGCCCAACGATAACCCTTAATTCCATCACTTCTTATCACTAATATTACTAAACAACCCTCAACCGAAACCACAACCAATGAAAGGAAGAAACAGCAGCGGCAGTAGTTTCTTAAACACTAAGTTTTCCCACAGCCTCTCTCCTTCTATATATATTACAACTCTCTCAAATCATAATCCCACTTCTTCTTCCCAACACACATATTGGACGTGCACTATACAGAACTTTTGCTTGACAAGTATACCTTGCCATTGTACTAAGTTTTTATATTCCATATGAATGCCTAATTCTGTTTTATTTATGTATTTGCATTAGACCTTGTTTATGAGACCACCCCAGTATTATGGAGCATCATTAGGTTCATTGGCCGTGACACAGTTGTTACACGAGTTGTGAGTCTCATATAGATCCCGGACTACGTATTGGGTTGGCCGCCTGTACGTATGCGCCGTGCGTTAGGGATGACTGCTGATAGAAATTTTGTATGCTAGTAGACCTGGCAGTTGTTTAGAGGTTTATCGTGTCATAGATATGATATACCTAGAGCATGGGGTGGGGAGAACAATAAGTAAGGCGTTTGGGCTCCTTTGTACTGTTCTTCTGTACGCCCGGATTCTCCACCGGAGAAACGGGTGATGATGACCACTATATATTTACAGGCAGCCTCTGCCGTTCAAAATAAGACATGCTTGTAGGCCCTTGATTCTTTGAGAGAATTATGCCAATCCCAATATTAGCCAGATAGCCCACGTGTTAGAAAGTTGTTCTCAAATTGTATTCACTTAGACGGTTAGGCGACCCATTGGATGTTTATATTTCAGTACTTTATTGGCATATTTATATGTATCTTGTTACGTCCTTCTGAGGACCTGGTCCCTTTCCAGATATGGACGAACAGGAGTATCCGCAGGAGTACGGACCTGGACCTGACTCTACTTACCAGGCTGAGGAGATCTTACCCTCAGAGTATCTGTGATTTATTGAAGTTGTTTAGAGATTTTATTGCTACCTCAGTATTATCGTTTTGTAGTGGATTTGTTTCCACCCGACTATCAGACCTGATACTCATCTTGGATATTCGGTTATTATTCAGCTCTTTATTCCTACTGATTATTTGTGCTATGGATGAGATATAGATTCTGTGTGACTTGTTGTGACAGTATATTACCACTGGTGGATTGAATATTCATGTATAGCGTACATGTGTATATGGTTTCCATATATTGGAGTTCATATACATACGGCTGGGCGTGTTACGTATTCCTAGTCCTACACATTTGGGACTGGGGCGTGACATATTTTTGGTGGTGGCCCATACAGGTCAAGAATATATTGTCTTGGTTACGTAACTGTACCAAACAAGCCTGTGTATAGGAATAGAGTATAAGGATCTCATCCATGCTTGACTGAAACCTCATTCTTTCTTTCAACCATCCTATATTTGGAAACCAAAGTTTTACGCCAAAGACCCTTTATCCTTGTTGGCGTAAAAGCCAAATGATTATTGTTGGCGTAAAAGCCAAAACAACTGCCTAGATAGCGTAAAAGCCAAATGACTGTCTTATTGGCACAGAAAGCCAAACTATATAAAAGATTGCCTACTTTACGTTGCAGTAATGACAACTGTTACCCACGTTCCCATATTCTTCCTAAATCCTGTGTATGACACATCATATAAGCCATGTAAGTAACTCCCCCTGCGTAAACTTGAGGGTTCATGAATAATAGATAACCAGTGTAGAGTAGCCTGATTAGGTATAAAATATAAGGATGGTGATGTGAGCGTAAATTGTCACAGTCTTAGATTTCCCAGCCATAACCAATTAGAACCAAATCTCGTGCATTTAATGCAGAGATATGCCTCGAGCCCTGTGCAAGCAACAGCTTCTGACGTGGCGTCTAATTTTGTCTTATCTTGAGCGTAAAAACTCATTTCTGTCCATATAGGTTAGGCAGCGTATTCAGAAGCCTCAACTTTTCTTCCTTTTGGATGTATAAAAATGACTTGTATCACATATGTCACTAAACGACAACCTGGGTCTCTGTGCAAATCATCATCACAGCCGCTCTCTCGATCATCGTGCAGTACTTTTGTTAGATGTCAGGTTCACTGATTGTCTGACAAATTCATCCGAGGAAATACACAGAGTTCCTCATACAATTTTATGCTGCAAAGTATGCTATACTTTACGCAGACAAATTTTTATGCAGAGTTTTTCGCAGACTTTACGCTCAGATTTTACGCGCAGAACTTTTACGCATATTTTACGCAGGCAGATTTTACGCAGACTTTACGCAGTGAATCTTTTACGCACATACTTTTACGCGGACAGTTTTGAAGCTCTATTTTACACTGACTTCTTTGAATCTCTGCTTTACGCCGACGACTTTGAATCTCTACTTTACGCTTCTATGCTTTACGCGGATAGTTTTGAAACCATATTTTACGCCGATAGTTTTGAATCTCTGTTTTCTGCGGGCAATTTCCCAGCCTAATTCATGCTTCTATATTTCTATCTAATGCTTACATCCTATTTGATTCCTGTACTTCTTCTAAATCTTTGTGTACATTACCTGCAGAATGATGGATATGCAGAAGGGATATACTGTTGCTGATGGTGACACAATTCCTGGAGTCAATATTCAGACTCAAGGAGGGACCTCAACAACTCCTAGACTTCCAGGACCAGATGGACAGATTCATAATTCAGTTCCATCTGATCTTCCCGTTCCACCTAATGGGAACCTTCCAGTCTTATCGACACCGCAGGATGGCCAGGCACAATTGTTCCAATTCTTCCAGATGATAATAAAGGAACAGCAACAACAGGCCACCACACTAGCTGCAGAGCAGAGACAGCAATCAGCAGAACAGAGACAAGAGTTCCTAGCAGCACTTGAAAGGATGGCTGCAAAGACTACTGTACCAGCTCAAGCACTAGCTCCAGTACCTCGAGCTAGAGTTGGTTCAGTAAAGGACTTTGTACAAATGGGTCTGAGGCCGTACAAAGGTATTAAGAACCCAGAAGAAACTACCAACTGGATCACTCACACTCAGAAGTTATTAGAGGCATCAAAGTTACCTGCAGACCTATGGATGACAGGTGTAAGGGCACTTCTAGATGGTAATGCTCATCACTGGTGAGAATCCATGGAGCGCCAGTTGGGTACATACCAGACTTGGGAGCAGTTCCTGGAGTTCTTTGAGAGAAAGTACTTCCCGGACACCGTCAGAGATATATTGTATGATCAGTTTCTCCACCTAGAGCAGGAGAACCAAACATTGGACGAGTATGATGCTGAGTTTAGTCGCCTCAGTAAATATGGCGCTGTCCTTATACCAGATGACTTGGCCAAGGCTAAGAGGTTTCATCGCGGACTGACTCAGGAGCTACAATATTATACTAGCTTTCAGTCCCGAATCTCTTATGCCGAGTTACTAACAGAAGCCAGATTGCAAAAAACCATCAGCCGAGGAAAAGGAGATCAGCTGAGGACGCAGCAAGGACCAGCAAGAACACAACAAAGAGGACCTATCAGACGTCCTTTAGCTCAGCAACAACAGTACCAACACAAAGCAGGATCGTACCAGACCCCAGAGAAACCCCAATACAATTATTGTGGGAGATACGGGCATATCTCAAGGGACTGTCGGGTCCATTTAGGACAGTGTATGAGATGTGGTTCCGGACAGCATATGATAAAAGACTGTCCTATGCAACAGGCATCGACACTTCCACCACCAGCACAGAGGCTAGTGATTCCAGCACTGAAGCCAGCTCTGCAAACGATGAGACCAGGAGCACCTCGACCTTCAGCAACAAGGGGATTTCAGCGAGGACCATCGCTACCTGGACAGGAGGATCAATTCGCAAGAGCCAGACATGGACAACCACAGAGGAACGGACAAGCTTTTGCAATGGAAGTGGATGACATGAATCAGGAGATTGATGTCATAGCAGGTATCACTCTTGCTTTTACTTTTCCTGCTGTGACATTATTTGATACGGGAGCCACCCACTCATTCATATCATCTAGTTTTATTGCCAAACACAACATTGCCTCCACACTTTTATCTAGTTATGTTAGAATTCTTACCGGGGGAGGAGTTGTACCTGTTAGTAGAATTTATAGATCGTGTCCTATAGTGATACGTGGCAGAGAGATGAACGCCCGACTCTTAGTCCTTCCTATGCTGACTTTTGATATTATGCTTGGAATGGACTGGCTGAGCAAGTACCACGCTTTCTTTGATTGTTTTGGAGGAAGCATTCTTTTTAAGGTACCAGGCCAGCCTGAACTTAAGTTTGCACGAGGATCCACAGAAATTTTTGATGGTATACAGCTCGCAATGGACGATGTTGTCTATCATCCTATTATTTCAGAATTCTAAGACATCTTTTCAGAAGAATTGCCAGGACTACCCCTAGATAGAGACGTAGAGTTTTTGATTGAATTGACACCAGGAGCAATACCCATAGCATCACATATTTATAGACTGGCAAAGAAAGAGATGGATGAACTAAAGACACAGTTGAAAGAACTAGAAGAGAAAGGTTTTATCCGACCAAGTGCATCACCCTGGGGAGCACCAGTGTTGTTTGTACCAAAGAAGGATAATTCAGTGCGTATGTGCATTGACAATAGAGCCTTGAATGCAGTGACAGTGAAGAATAAATATCCACTGCCACGCATTGATGACCTATTTGATCAACTTAGTGGAGCCAAGATATTCTCAATGATAGATTTGAGATCGGGATATCACCAGGTGAAGGTACGGAAGGAGGACATCCCGAAGACCGTATTTCGGATAAGATATGGGCACTACGAGTTTCTGGTCATGCCATTTGGATTGACCAATGCCCCAGCTATCTTTATGGACTTAATGAACAGTGTCTTCCATCAGTATTTGGACGAGTTCGTGGTTGTCTTCATAGATGATATACTTGTCTATTCGAAGAGCCACGAGGAGCACGAGAAGCACCTGCGGATTGTTCTAGAGACCTTGAGGAGAGAATAGTTATATACAAAGCTCAGTAAATATGAGTTTTTCTTGGACAGAATTTCATTTCTTGGGCATGTCATTACAGGAGATGGTATTTCTGTTGATCCAGAAAAGATCTCGGCAGTCGAGACATGGCCTATTCCTAAATCAGCAGCAGAGGTGAGAAGTTTTCTTGGACTTGCGGGATATTACCGATGGTTCATGGAGAACTTCTCAAGGATAGCAACACCTATGACTCGGTTGACTTGCAAAGATCAAGAGTTCATATGGACCAACGAATGGCAAGCCGCTTTCGAGGAGTTGAAGAAGCGACTGACTACAGCACCAGTATTAACTATCCCATCAGGATCAGGAGGCTATGTGATCTACAGTGACGCATCGTGTCACGACCCTCACCCAAAAAATTGGGCATGAGTCGTGGGTACGTCCAGCCTACGTCGCAGAATCGGCGGTAGAACGCTGTAAAGGTTCGTTCTAGGTCAACCAAATCTATCTCACAAAAACCTGTCAATAACCTCTCCAAAAGGAGGACAACCACGCAGTATATATACATCTCAATCATAATATCTAGGGGAATAATAAAAGAACGATAAGATAGCAAAAGGAAACAAGAACCAAAGAGCAAGACAATATCCAAAAATATACAGTCCAGGTCTAAGTCTACAATATCTCACAACAAAATAATAAGTACAATACAGTCATCCGGAATAATCAACTGGGAACCACCCAGGAAACCCACATAGCTAACTAGGGCGCTAACGGCGTCTCCTCGACGGGCTCCTCCTCAGTCTCGGGGTCACAACACTCCTCAACGCCCGGCCCGTAGAATATCGGGCAATAATCCTCAGGATCCTCTGGAAAAAATATGCCCAGTCAGGACTGGAGGCGAAGTACATAACTCTGAAAGTAACTCCAAATGCATGGTAAGGTGTATATGACTAGCACTAGAAAAGTATACAAGATGCACAGGTAAATAAATACATGATGGAGCAGATAAAGTAGCTGCAATATAAACTGGAGAATAATACAAGTAGTGGAGAAGTAACTACATGTGAGAAAACATGAATACTAGCTAAGTGCCTTGAGCACAAGTTCGTTATGTGATCGGCTTAGGTTGCACAAGAAAAATACTACGATAACTTCGTTATGCGTGAGTTGCATAACCGACATACACATGAATACTGTTTGGCTTTGATCACATAACCAACTCCTACTTCCCTCCCCCACTAATACTCTTGGATCCAACCACAACACGCTACGTACATGATAAATAGCTCGTGCACATGAAGGCGAGAGCACAAGAAGCACATGATAGCACATGAGAATCAATACCCGAAGCACATGATGAAATACACGTGATAGAGTACCCGCTGAACACGGTAAGGGGGATAGCATCTCATGACGGGATCCACTTGTACCAGATCGTGTAACAATGTGTCAGGATCAAGTATTACAGTTCTAGAACAGATGATATAAACGCTATCATGAAATGGAAACTATCAGAGGTAGGTACTCGCCTGACGTCCTGAGTAACTGATGAGGATTGAGATCCAGACCGGCATTGCAAGAACCTATTGCGAAAAGCAGAATTAAACAGGGTTCTAAGGATTTAAACTGATATAAAATAATTAAAAACAGGCTTCTAGGGATATTCTAGGTCGAACGGGTCAAACTGGTAAAATTTGGGTCAAAAAGTCAACCTGGGGTCCAAAAAGTCAACTTTAGGTCAAAACTAGGTCAAACGTTGACTTTTACGGTCAACGAGGATAATTATGGTCAAAGCTAGGTCAAACTAGGGCGCCGCTAAAATTTTAGGTCAAAACTAGCTCATTAAGCTAGTAAACCAACAAACTCGCCTACTCGCGATACCGAGATACCCTCGGTATCCGATACCTCGACCTAGGCCACGCACCCCGCCTAAACCTGCTAAAACCTATGCTAGCACGCGTAAATATATACACATATACATATAAAAATAACTCTAAACCCAAACCTAGGCCATTGCTCAAAAACCCCGCTCGAAACTCAATACCTTGGATATCTCAAGGTATTGAGATACCTTGATATCTCAAGGTATTGAGATATCGCCCAATACCCCTCTAACTACCCCTCTAGTTAGCTATCTAAGTAAATAGACATACTCCTAGTTAATAATCTAGGCTAGAAAATATATATCTAACATATATATATACATACCTACGTATCTATATACATATATATCCACAACCATAATTATATACATACCTTACCTTATACCTAGCTATAACATATATCTAGCTATATGTAAATATATCTATACACATAGATATATATTTAACTATCCATCTACCTATCTATCTATCTATCTATCTATCTATCAATCTATCCATCTATCTATCTATCTATCTATCTATCTATCTATCTATCTAGTTATCCATCTATCCATCTATCTATCTATCTATCTATCTATCTATCTATCTATCTATCTATCTATCTATCTATCTATCTATCTATCTAGTTATGAATCTATATATATATATATCACTCTCTCGCTCTGCTGCTACACGCTGCTGCCCCTGCTAGCTAATGCGCTGCGCCTTGCTGCGATGCTGCTGCTGCTGCTGTTGTGCTTAAGATGCTGCTGCTGCTGCAGCTGTTGTGCACGCTGCGCACTGCTGTGCGCTGCCCTCCTCGCTGCACGCCTCGCTGCCACACGCACACACACAAACACGCACACACATAATCACACAACACAGACACACACACACACACACACACACACACACACACACACATATATATATATATATATATATATATATATATAAATATATATAAATATATATATATATATATATACATATATAGACACATAAATATAAATATATATATATATATAGACACATAAACACCTATACACAAAACACAACACAACTCAACACAACGCTCCCAACACACCACCAACACGCGCACAACCACCCCCTACACGCACAAACACATAAATATATATAAAATATAATCCGAGAACTCTAGCACACACTTTCCTATGCTAACCCAACGCATGCACAAGCCCGAAACTACGAAACCAAGTCGAAATGGCCGTTCGGTCATTTCGACGAACACGCGGTGTGCGCTTCGCAAAACTTCCTGAAACGCACACCAAACCAACTCAAAATTGGCCCAAAATTTACCCACAGGTTCTAAACGATGCCTAGATCCTATAAAAAAATACTAACTCGTCGATTCTAGGTCCGTGGCAAAAACGCGTACTCACTTAGGATCGGCGACGACGAAAACCCCAAAAATGCCTGAAACGCCCTTTTTTCTGCGACACGACTTCACGTGTCCGAACGGAGACACGCACTAACCCTCTAGACACCTAAAAATGTCTACCTAGGTCCGTCTAACCTAGGGCATCACCCAAAATTGGGTCAATCTCGGATTTTACCCAAAATTGACACAAAACCTAGTGTCAAAGTCTCCAAACACAACCAAACTAGTTCCAACTTCCTCCTACGGGTAGGCTTAGGGTCTAGGAAGGTTCTAAACCAAAAATTACACTACATTAGAGTAATTAGTAAGGGAAAAGTTAGGGTTTACCTCTTGGGAGTTGGAATCCCAAGGCCAAAGTCTCTGATCCACTTAAAATCACCACCCTCAAGCTCCAAGCCTCCAAATCTAGCCTCCACACTAAATCTAGGCTCTAAACACCTAGGTTAGGAGAAAATGTAGGGTTAGAGTTTATAAAAATTTAAGAAATGGAAGAAAGAAGAGAAGAAAGAAAGACTTACTTGAAGTGGGAAGAAGAAAGAGTGGAGAAGAAGAAGAAGTGAAGATGTGAGGAAGAAAATGGGGGGGGGGGCTGCTGTTATAGGTCGGGTCTGGGAATAATAGGGCCGGCCATGTATTTTAAGAAGGGTTTCATAAAGTCCAAATGACCAAAATGCCCTCCTCTCACTTGGGTTTTGGGTTTCGGGTTCCAAAAGCACTCAAACGAACTCCCAATCTCTCCAACTAACTAAAATAAAATATTATAAATATTATAAACCCAAAAATAGGTCTCACAAGGGTGTGGGCTGGGTCGGACATGGGTCCACTAGGGTCTGACGGGTCTGACACGGGTCCAGACTAGCCAAAACCCTAAAACAATCAATAAAAAATAATACAATCACTAATTAAATATAAAAATAATTAATTAAATACAATACACAATTTACCAAATAAAAATAAAAAAACCCTATATTCTAGAATTGGGTAGTGACACATCAGGGAAAGGTTTGGGATGCGTATTGATGCAGCATGGCAAGGTGATTGCATATGCATCTAGACAGTTACGAGTACATGAGAAGAATTATCCAACTCATGACTTGGAACTTACAGCCGTTGTATTTGCTCTGAAGCTATAGAGACATTACTTATATGGGGAACTAGTAAAAATCTATACAGACCACAAAATCCTCAAGTATGTCTTCACACAAAAGGAGTTAAATATGAGGCAACGTCTATGGCTCGAGTTAATAAAAGATTTCGAGATAGAGCTACATTATCACCCAGGCAAGGCTAACGTGGTAGCAGACGCATTAAGCCGAAAGCCAGTAGCTTATTTCTTGACGACACAGAAGAAATTATTGAAGGACTTGCAAGGTCTTGGCATTGAAGTAATTTTACCAGGAGTAGACGGGACACTAACCAATTTGCAAGTATAATCATCACTAGTAGAAAGAATCAAGGCAGCATTGCCTACAGACGCCGGATTCAGAAGATTAAAGAAAAGGACAGAGGTCGAAGAGCAGACAGGACTTCGCATCCATGATGATGGGATATTACGATGTGGTGATCGTCTTTATGTCCCAAATGGAGAGATTCGACAGGAGCTGATGACAGAAGCTCATAGTTCGATATATTCTATTCATCCTGGAGGAACCAAGTTGTATCAGGATTTACGACAGCACTTTTGGTGGCATGGAATAAAAAGAGAGATAGCTCACTTTATAGCTAAATGTTTGGTATGTCAACAAGTAAAGGCGGAGCACCAGAGAACAACATGGTTATTGCAACCACTTCCGATTTCAGAGTGGAAGTGGGAGCACATCACTATGGACTTCGTCACGGATTTTATGTCACGATCCGCACCCGGATATTCGGGCACGAGTACATGGGTACGTCCAGCCTATACCGCAGTGTCGGCGGTAGTACGCTGTCTAGGTCATATTCACAGTTAAATAAATCTAGCTCATTCACAAAATAAATAGGCAAGGATAATAACAGGAAAAGGAATGCTAAGATTTCAAATAAATAAATGTGACAAATAGATCCATAGTTTATTACAGAACCAGAAGTTAAATCGGGGACAAACCCGATTACTAAGCTGAAAGAAAATAATAACTATCTGCTAACAACTCCTTCGAAGTAGTCTTCTGGGTGGGAACCGGCTCCTCAAAAGTATCATCTGTTCCCTCATAGGGGCCATAATGGGTGGGGGCATAAACCTCATCATCTCCTAAATCAACGGATCCAGTCAGGAAAAGAGCAAAGTACACAATGCACAACAAAGATTAAACTAAATATTTATGACAAGTAGAAAAGAACTGACAAGTATCATGTTGAGGATATGCATAAATAAGAAGTAACAATAACTAAGGGTTAATTGCTGTAAATCAGGAATATGAGTAAACAGGAAATATAATGAGACAGGAAAATGGAACTACAACAAGATAACAGGAACTGCAACACGACAAGAAACCATGTGTGTGTAAGTGTGTATTTAGAATACATAGTTGGCATGTAGGGGGTTATAAGGCTAATCCGGCACGTCATAGACGGCTATTAGACAGGAATAATCAAGATCCGGCTGATGGTACAGTCGTGTACCAACAGCTATTAGTCAGGACAGGGGGAAGGATAAACTACATGCCTCCTAGTATTCTCCCACCCGGCACGAAAAGCAAGACATGAAAATCCAAATTTCTAACACTACGTGTAATCATCCAATGGTACTAGTAGAGCAGGAAACTAATTATCACAATATAAAGATTAAACTTGAAGTGCAGGTACTTGCCTGATGTTTGGATCCAATTATAGTTTTATCCTCGGGAAATTTCCAGAAATGCCTCCGGATGCTGAAATAAATATTACCATCATGCTTAGGAGATATCAAATAGCTAAAAACGCCTGTCCTTGAGTCCAATTTGGAGACAAGGGCAAAACTGGCAATTTCGGGTCGTTGTTTTTCCTGTTTTTGGATCGCGGTGTGCGATCACCACAGGACGCGATGCCCCGAGCGGTTTGTTCGGGCACCGAGAGGGTCATACAGGCTTCGCAACGCAATTTACGGAATTGGAAACGGGGGCAGCGAGGAGAAAGTTACACGTACCTGAACCGGGCTCGAGAAATTGGGATTTCTCGTGTCCTTGTCGTGTCCGACACGTGTCGACACAGGGAAGAATTAGGGCTAGGGTTAGGGTCTGTTTGGCCGGAGGCGGCGGCCCGACCGGAGCTGAGGCAGAGGGAGGCCGAGGGCGGCTCGCCGGGGGAGCTGGGGCGTTGGCTGATGGCGGCGGAGCCGACGGGGGTGGGCGGAGCCGACCGGGGCTGCGGCTCGGGGGTCTGGGGAGAAGAGGGAGGAGGAGAAGAAGGATGAGGGGGGGGCCGGAGGCGGGTGTTGGAGGAGGAGAGGGCCGAGGAACTGGCGGCTCACGGCGGCGCGGCGAGGAAGGGAACGGCGGCGGCGGAGCTAGGGTTCAGGCGGGGGAGCTGGGGATGGCCGGAGGCGAGGGGGTCTGGGGTTTAAATAGGAGGAGAGGGCGCGGGGGTCAGCCGGGTAGGCGGAGGGAGAGGGGGACGTGGCGCCGGAAATGGCGGATCGAGGGGGGTCGTGCCGCGCGGGGTGCGGGGGCTGACGCGGGCTCCGGCGACGTGGCCGGAGCCTTCGGCGGAAAGAGCTGGGGATGGGGTCGTGGGGGAGAGGCGGTCGTCCGGGCAGGTCGCTAGCGGGTCGGGCGGCGGGTGGACCCGACCCGACCCGTTAGATCGATGGGCTGGGTCTAGGCCGGACTGGGCTGGCTGGGCCGGGTTTGGAAAATAAATGATTAAATAAATAAGTAAATGAATAAAATAATTAATTAAATAAATAAATAGTTTTTAGGTGTTTTAAAAATAGGTCCGGGGCCCAATAAATTCCAGAAAAATTACCCTAAGTCCAGTTTTTCATTCTACCCCAAAAATATTATTTCCATAATATTTTAATATAATTTATTAGCATTTAAAAATCATTTAATAATTAGAACCCTGATTTTAATTACAGAAAAATCCCAGAAAAATCCAGAAAATTGTGAAAAAATCCAAGTTTAATATTTTTGAAAAAATCGGGGGTTTACAATCTACCCAACTTATAAAAATTTCGTCCTCAAATTAAAAATATGGTAGGGTTCTCTCTATCCAATCTCACTTGATTACAGTCTAAATGATTCCTCTCAAGTGAACATTGCGGTCTCTACCCAACTTATAATTTACCCATCTATCATCTAAGGCTATACATCTAATAAAGCTATGTCCCAACTTATTTAATCATGGTATTGAATCCTTAAGTCTTTAACACCAAACACATCACCTATGGTATTCCCTTAATCATGTATAAAAGGGTCATCATCAATTCGACCGGCCTGTGGGGTATATCTAGTACTGTATACATCAAACTTATACCAAGCACGAGATTTCTTCTTTCCGAAATAAGGGAAGACGAAGATCAATAATAAAGAGTTCAAGGGTGAGGTGGTAGAATAGAAGTATCAGAATCAAGGCGTTTAAAGATTTCAAATGGGAATTATCAAGCAGTTGTGGATTGAAATCCTATTCTGGTAATCATTTGTTCGCATGCTCGTATTAGTACAGTTATGTAACTGATACGATATGTTCGGACATATCTAGAGGGCAAGTATACTAGCCAACTATATATCTCAATTCACGTAAAGTAGTCGTGCGAAGTGCGAACCAAAATACACTAAGGTTGATCAGACCGTAATACACTGATTCTGAATAGACACTTGTATTAGTGGGGTTGATCAGGCCCCAATAACACATATGTCATGAACAAGCCCGATAAAGAGTAAGCTTGCAAAACTAGGCTATAGAATAGCAGCATAAGTCAAGTACATAAAAATTAAGTGCGGTAGATGATGATGGAAGGAGGTACAAATTATTCAAGTTCACAAAACAACACACAATAAGCACAATAACAAAAGACTCTACAATCTCTACATTTATCAAATATAAAAGCATACCAGGTTATTAGCAAGTTCAAAATTACTAGGTTGGGGCTGAGGTCACGAACCAGTAGGCACAAGCTAAAACAAGACTAGAAACGGCAGCTACAAATCACTTACGCGTATTAGCTACTCCAGAGTCTGCGCGTTCTCCACGGTCATCACGTAAGCTTGTCCGTGTCCTTGAGGTGGTGCCCTCTGCTGGCTGCTGGGGCCTGGCCTGAACTGGAACTTTTTGTGCAGCTGTGCGTCCTTGAGCAGTAGGACAGTCCTTCATTTGATGTGCTGCTGATCCACAATATAGACAGGCACCTAGCCTCTTTCTACAATCCTGCCAAGTGTGACCTTGTTTTTGACAATAGCCACAAGTGGGAGCTTGTTGGTTCTGTCCTTGAGTTTGGTATTGGGGTGCTGTGGCTTGAGGGAGAGGACGCTGGGTTTATTGCGGGGCCCTCTGCTGTGGTTGGAATGGGCGTTTGTGGGGTCCCATACTTTCAGTATCTCTTTCCCGCTTTAGTCTAGGTCCCATGTCTCTTTCAACACCTTGTGCCACGCTCAAGATTTCTTCGTATGTACGAGCTCGGCTAGTGGTGACAGCAAGGCGAATATCAGGAGACAACCCCTTCTTAAATCTACGGGCTCTATCTTCAGGGGTACGAACCATATATTCTGTAAAGTGGCTCAGTCTGCTAATTTCAGCAGTGTACTCATCAACAGAAAGATTACCTTGTTCCAGCCTCTCGAATTGACTTTCGAGAGCTTCCCGAGCCACTTCGAGATAGAACTTCTTCTTGTACAGCCTCTTAAAATCCTCCCAAGTGAGCTCAGGAGCAGATAACTGAGGCTCATCTCTAAACCAGGTCCGAGCTATGTCGAAAAGTTGCAGGCTTGCAGATTCCACCTTAAGATCATCAGGGACCCGAGCAGTCTTCAGGAGTCGCTCCACATTCTCTATCCATTCATCGGCATAGAGAATGCCTTCAGTCCCATAGAATTCCAGGGGTTTAAGGTTCTTGAAGTCCTTGGCACTTCCTGGCCTCTTGTGTGGTGCCTCCTGGGAGCGAAGAGCATCCGAAGGGCTAGTTCGTAGCAGGGTAGTCTGTTCCTTCTGGGATTCTATGAGTCCCTGGAACACTCCGAGTAGCTGTGCCCCATCCATAGTAACTGTCGGAGTAGTTGGAGGCGGAGGGAGCGCAAGAGTTTCAGGCACAGTCTGCTCGGCGGGTTCAGATATGCCTCCTACGGTATTTCTTGTCTGAACCATTCTGAAGGATTAAGGGATAGGAAGATTAGAATAGATTACTTGAAAATCAAGGGTGATAGGAAAATTTACTAGGAATGATATCAAGATTTTGAAGTAAAAGATCCTATTCTGTGAATGAGCTTTTCCTAAAATCCCCAATCTTATTTCATACTCTGTCCTAGGATATTACACTATTTAAGGATTCTAGACCTGCATGGGCCACCATAAAAATGTGTCACGATCCGCACCCGGATATTCGGGCACGAGTACGTGGGTACGTCCAGCCTATGCCGCAGTGTCGGCGGTAGTACGCTGTCTAGGTCATATTCACAGTTAAATAAATCTAGCTCATTCACAAAATAAATAGGCAAGGATAATAACAGGAAAAGGAATGCTAAGATTTCAAATAAATAAATGTGACAAATAGATCCATAGTTTATTACAGAACCAGAAGTTAAATCGGGGACAAACCCGATTACTAAGTTGAAAGAAAATAATAACTATCTGCTAACTACTCCTCAGAAGTAGTCTCCTGGGTGGGAACCGGCTCCTCAAAAGTATCATCTGTTCCCTCATAGGGGCCATAATGGGTGGGGGCATAAACCTCATCATCTCCTAAATCAACGGATCCAGTCAGGAAAAGAGCAAAGTACACAATGCACAACAAAGATTAAACTAAATATTTATGACAAGTAGAAAAGAACTGACAAGTATCATGTTGAGGATATGCATAAATAAGAAGTAACAATAACTAAGGGTTAATTGCTATAAATCAGGAATATGAGTAAACAGGAAATATAATGAGACAGGAAAATGGAACTACAACAAGATAACAGAAACTGCAACACGACAAGAAACCATGTGTGTGTAAGTGTGTATTTAGAATACATAGTTGGCATGTAGGGGGTTATAAGGCTAATCCGGCACGTCATAGACGGCTATTAGACAGGAATAATCAAGATCCGGCTGATGGTACAGTCGTGTACCAACAGCTATTAGTCAAGACAGGGGGAAGGATAAACTACATGCCTCCTAGTATTCTCCCACCCGACACGAAAAGCAAGACATGAAAATCCAAAGTTCTAACACTACGTGTAATCATCCAATGGTACTAGTAGAGCAGAAAACTAATTATCATAATATAAAGATTAAACTTGAAGTGTAGGTACTTGCCTGATGTTTGGATCCAATTACAGTTTTATCCTCGGGAAATTTCCAGAAATGCCTCCGGATGCTGAAATAAATATTACCATCATGCTTAGGAGATATCAAATAGCTAGAAACGCCTGTCCTTGAGTCCAATTTGGAGACAAGGGCAAAACTGGCAATTTTGGGTCGTTGTTTTTCCTGTTTTTGGATCGCGGTGTGCGATCACCACAGGACGCGATGCCCCGAGCGGTTTGTCCGGGCACCGAGAGGGTCATACAGGCTTCGTAACACAATTTACGGAATTAAAAATGGGACAGCGAGGAGAAAGTTACACGTACCTGAACCGGGCTCGAGAAATTAGGATTTCTCGTGTCCGTATCGTGTCCGACACGTGTCGACACAGGGAAGAATTAGGGCTAGGGTTAGGGTCTGTTTGGCCAGAGGCGGCGGCCCGACCGGAGCTGAGGCGGAGGGAGGCCGAGGGCGGCTCGCCGGGGGAGCTGGGGCGTTGGCTGGTGGCGGCGGAGCCGACCGGGGCTGCGGCTCGGAGGTCTAGGGAGAAGAGGGAGGAGGAGAAGAAGGATGAGGGGGGGCCGGAGGCGGGTGTTGGAGGAGGAGAGGGCCGAGGAACTGGCGGCTCACGGCGGCGCGGCGAGGAAGGGAACTACGGCGGCGGAGCTAGGGTTCAGGCGGGGGAGCTGGAGATGGCCGGAGGCGAGGGGGTCTGGGGTTTAAATAGGCGGAGAGGGCGCAAGGGTCAGCCGGGTAGGCGGAGGGAGAGGGGGACGTGGCGCCGAAAATGGCGGATCGAGGGGGGTCGTGCCGCGCGGGACGCGGGGGCTGACGCGGGCTCCGGCGACGTGGCCGGAGCCGTCGGCGGAAAGAGCGGGGGACGGGGTTGTGGGGGAGAGGCGGTCGCCCGGGCGGGTCGCTAGCGGGTCGGGCGGCGGGTGGACCCGACCCGACCCATTAGATCGATGGGCTGGGTCTGGGCCGGACTGGGCTGGCTGGGCCGGGTTTGGAAAATAAATGATTAAATAAATAAGTAAATAAATAAAATAATTAATTAATTAATTAAATAAATAGTTTTTAGGTGTTTTAAAAATAGGTCCAGGGCCCAATAAATTCCAGAAAAATTACCCTAAGTCCAGTTTTTCATTCTACCCCCAAAATATTATTTCCATAATATTTTAATATAATTTATTAGCATTTAAAAATCATTTAATAATTAGAACCCTGATTTTAATTACAGAAAAATCCCAGAAAAATCCAAAAAATTGTGAAAAAATCCAAGTTTAATATTTTTGAAAAAATTGGGGGTTTACATTTTTCTTTAGAGTCCTAGTGGAAGAGATACAGTATGGGTAATAGTGGACCGACTCACCAAGTCAGCCTATTTTTTGCCTTTTAGAGTTTGCCAATCTACAGAAGCTTTGGCTGACTTATATATGAGGCAGATCATGAGATTGCATGGCATACCAGTTAGCATTATATCAGACAGGGATTCATGCTTTACATCGCACTTTTGGAGGAACATGCAAGAGAGTCTTGGAACTCGTCTGAAGTTTAGTACATCTTACCACCCGCAAACAGATGGGCAATCAGAGCGTACTATTCATACATTGGAGGATATGTTGAGGGCTTGTATGATAGACTTTGGAGGATCATGGGAGGACCACCTACATCTGGTAGAGTTTTCTTATAACAATAGCTATCAGGCGAGCATCCAGATGGCTCCGTTTGAAGCATTGTATGGCAGAAAGTGTAGGTCTCTTGTGTGTTGGAGTGACGTAGGAGAACGTAAGATTCTAGAACTAGAGTTAGTGGTCAACACCGTTGAAACAGTTAAGAAGATAGAAAGATACTTGCGAGCAGTGCAAGACAGGCAGAAATAATGGGCAGACCTTCATCGTCGTCCCTTGGAGTTTAAAGAGGGTGACCATGTCTTCTTAAAATATCACCTGCCAGAGGCACTATTCGATTCGGAGGGCGCGGCAAGTTAAGTCCAAGGTATATTGGACCATTTGACGTGCTAGAGAGAGTGGGAGAAGTGGCTTATCGACTTGCGCTACCACCTTCACTTGAGGGAGTACATGACGTATTCCATGTGTCACAACTCAGGCGATATGTGGCAGACAGAAGTCATGTTCTCGACCATTCAGAGATCACTATTGGACCGAGCTTGTCATATCAAGAGCAACCCGTGGGAATCCTTGATCGTCGAGAGAAAATATTGAGAAACCAGTCTATTCCCTTGGTCCGCATAGCATGGAAGCATGGTGCGCCAGGAGAATCTACTTGGGAACGCGAGGATGACATGTGCCAACATTTTCTGAACCTATTCGCAGACCAAGGTATAAATTTACTTTGTTAAATTATATTTTATACCATTCTTGACTTTCTACCGTGAGTTAGTTTTAATTTCGAGGACGAATTTTTTATAAGTTGGGTAGAATATAAAATCCCTAATTCTGAAAATCGTATTAATTATTTATTTATGATAAATATGAGATAAATAGAAGAAATAGATTTTATTTGATTTTTATTTAAGGTGTTTGTGCATCTAGGAGATTTATGGAGCCATTATAAATTTTTCTTAATTTATTCCATGTAGGAGACCCTTTGGACAGTTGTTAGCTTAATGGTGTGCACCAATATAATTTTCAGAATCTTCTATGAATAAATATGTATATATATAGAGATATAATTAATTATAAAAGAAAGAAAGAAAATGGAATTCCTATTGGATCTAACCCAAAACCCAAATCCTATAACCAACTCGTTTAGCCCCACCCGCGTAAAGGAAGAAAGAGAACAGCAGCAGCTCACCCCCCCCCACCCCCCATCCCTGTGTATACTTTTCCTATCACCCGCGCGTATGACTCATTCCCGCCGCCTCTCTCTTATATATATATACGCTCACCCAAACCCAAACCGCAACTCCTAAACCCACTACCCGCTTACACCCGAACCCGCGTAGAAAATATCAACAGCAGCAGTAGCAAACCGACTTCCCTTTTTCTTTTTCGCGCGTGTGAGCCTCTCATTCCACCACTTCTTATTACTAATATTACTAAACAACCCTCAACCGAAACTACAACCAATGAAAGGAAGAAACAGCAGCGGCAGTAGTTTCTTAAATACTAAGTTTCCCCACCGCCTCTCTCCTTCTATATATATTACAACTCTCCCAAACCATAATCCCACTTCTTCTTCCCAACACACATATTGGATGTGCACTATAGAGAACTTTTGCTCGGCAAGTATACCTTGCCATTGTACTAAGTTTTTATATTCCATATGAATACCTGATTCTGTTTTATTTATGTATTTGCATTAGACCTTGTTTATGAGACCACCCCAGTATTATGGAGCATCATTAGGTTAATTGGCCGTGACACAGTTGTTACACGAGTTGTGAGTCTCATATAGATCCCGAACTACATATTGGGTTGGCCGCCTGTACGTATGCGCCGTGCGTTAGGGATGACTGTTGATAGAAACTTTGTATGCTAGTAGACCTGGCAATTGTTTAGAGGTTTATCGTGTCATAGATATGACATGCCTAGAGCATGGGGTGGAGAGAACAATAAGTAAGGCATTTGGGCTCCTTTGCACTTTTTTCCTGTACGCCCGGATTCTCGCCCGGAGAAACGGGTGATGATGACCACTATATATTTACAGGCGGACTCTGCCGTTCAAAAGACGACATGCTTGTAGGCCCCTGATTCTCCGAGAGAATCATGCCAATCCCATTATTAGCCAGATAGCCCACGTGTTGGAAAGTTGTTCTCAAATTGCATTCACTTAGACGGTTAGGCGACCCATTGGATATTTATATTTCAGTACTTTATTGGCATGTTTATATGTATCTTGTTACGTCCCTCTGAGGACCTGGTCCCTTTCCAGATATGGACGAGTAGGAGTATCCTCAGGAGTATGTACCTGGACCTGACTCTACTTACCAGGCTGAGGAGATCTTACCCTCAGAGTATCTGTGATTTATTGACGCTGTTTAGAGATTTTGTTGCTACCTCAGTATTGTCATTTTGTAGTGGATTTGTTTCCACCCGACTATCAGACCTGATACTCATCTTGGATATTCGGTTATTATTCAGCTCTTTATTCCTACTGATTATTTGTGCTATTGATGAGATATAGATTCTGTGTGACTTGTTGTGACAGTATATTACCACTGGTGGATTGAATATTCATGTACAGCGTACGTGTGTATATGGTTTCCATATATTGGAGTTCATATACATACGGCTGGGCGTGATACGTATTCCTAGTCCTACGTATTTTGGGACTGGGGCGTGACACATCCACCCGCAGCCGACCTCCACCCACAATCGGCCACTTTGCTGCTGCCTCCACCCACAGCAGCCTCCTCCCTCAGCTCCGCCACAGCACAGGAGCATCGTGCCGCCGCCGCTGCCAACTACCTCGGCTACATCCGCTGCTACTTCCACCCGCAGCAGCCCATGACCCTCGCTGCACCGACTCCAGCTGATTCTCACCGTAGCGCCACCACCTCCACGGCCAGCACCACCGCGCCCATCACCTCTCCTTCACCACCACGTCCCCTCGCACCACCACTACCACCACCTCTACGGCCAGCACCACCGCACCCATCACCTCTCCTTCACCACCACGTCCCCTTGCACCATCACTACCACCACCTCCATGGCCAGCACCACCCTCGACCACCACCTCCGCGGCCAGAACCACCACGACGACCACCTCCAGCCCCACCACCTCCACGACCAGCTTCACCACCCCCATGACCACCAGCTCGAGCAACACCTTCCTCACACAGTCGAGCATCACCACCACCACGGTCGACACCTGCGCCACCCCTGTGGTCGATGCCATCCCTGACCGGAGCCGCAGTATCGCCGCTGCCACCACCCGCAGCCACCGGAGTAACTCCTCACCCTTCTTATTTTTAGTGTAGTTATGCTGTTATGCTAAGAGAACCTAGTTAGGGTTAGGGTTCATGAATACTTTATGTGAGTTTTTATGGTGGATATTAAGGAGCAGGTATATATATGTGAAATGGTGCTAAAATAATAAAATGACGGTTATTTTATTGAGAGCTTGATAATTAATAATTTATTTATTTGAGGATGAATAAATAGAATGTACATAATAACGTCTGTGAATACAATGGTGTTATGGTTGAGGATGAGCATAGCTTGAATGACTGAAATTATCGTAATAAGTATTAGGGGATTAGAGATTTGGTTTGATGATGTTATACTGATTATTGATCGTATTTGATGCAACGTTCCTTTAGTCAACTTGGGTCAACCCTCTAGTTTAGTGTCTATGTGAGCTATATGTAGCTAAGACTGAAGCCTGTGCTAGACATGTGTCATCTCTTACTTTAGAATAGCATCGTAATAGTTTATTGATTAATCTTATATATTGTCTCTAGGTACTTTGGGATCCACGGACTTGGACGTTGTACCGGAGCCCCACCTTCAGCATCCGGATCTAGGCAAGGGTACCTTGCCATCCTGTATCTCAATTTTCTAGATTACTATTTATTTTATCTATGTATTGTGCTCGCTTTAGATCAGAATCGTTACTTAGCGTTCGGGTCATATTCGTGTGCAGACGTTCGTTGGTAACGTCTGGTATTGATTGATAGATGTTCACGACACCTTGATATACCTACTTGGTTACATTAAAATGCTAGGATACATTCAGACACCATCATCGTGCCAGACTTCTTGTATCCTGATACTGTCAGCATGACCAGAATCTGGGACGACTTTAGGGTCGGGATTGTTGATAGTTACTTCAGTATGACGAGACTGTTAGATAGAGGTTCAGGTTCAGCGGACACTCGTTGACCGCTTTGGGAGCGGAAGACAGTTACTAGATGTTTGGGCTACTCTGCACACGCTATATATATGTATATGTTCCTATTTATGTAGTGTTCCTGTATCCTGAGTCGTAGTATCACCCGTATGACTCTGTGCTCGGAGCTACGGTACACCCCGTATGTCTCTTTGCTCGGAGCTACCATTTTATATTTGGACAGTTTGCGCGTTGAACATTATCTTAAAAGTTGTGTCTCACTTAGGTAGTTATGCTAGATTACACCGGTGTTGCACTTATTTTTTTCTGTTATAGTATGGTATACTGTTTTTGTACCTTGTTATGTTCCTCTAAGGACCTGGTTTCCTTCCAGGCTTAGGCGAGGAGGACTACCCTGAGGAGTACGGACCAGGTGTATATCCAGGAGTAGGACCTGTTGTAGAGGACGAGATCCTTTCCGAGGACTTCGTCTGATCTCTGGTAGTGACTTGACCCTGGGACGATATTACTATCTAGCATTTAGATACAGTTCCTAGTTATCTTACTATTTTTCTTCATTTCAGTATTTGTATTAGCGGGTTTGTTCCCGTATCTCTACTCGTATTTGTATTATGATACTTTTTTTGTCTTATTTTCCTTCTACACATTAGTAGTTATGATTTTCTCTATGTGCTCTATATTTTAGTTGTCTGTAGATGAGATTTAGTTTCACTATCTATGTGTTATATATTGGGTTTTATCATTGTACTTTACAGCTTAGGTGCACTCCGTCGGGTCCATTACATTGGGATGCCCATCATAGTGTACCCGCTGGCCATTGCCACGTGGCTCAGTTCCTTATATTTGGAACTGGGGCATGACACCTAAGGCCGACAAATCCTAGTATCTCAGTCTATCAACACAAGTACAAGTATATATCACATGTGAAAGTAAAAAGGTATCCCAGATTACATACCAGATATGATCATGAACCTAACAAAATGCTGCACTAGCAGAGTATAATTATATATGATCAAATATACCAGCCATGGTCTAATATATACATTATATTGACCGTAGTCAGAGAAGTGGTCTCAAAATAAGGGGCTAATACTGTCTCTTGCTAAAATACCACAAAACAAAATAACACTACGAGGTGTGGAGGAAGAAAATCCACTCACGAGCTTTGACCGCAGTCCTACGAGTGCGAGCCATCTTGCTGGAAGTACGGTGGACCCTGGTTCTCCTCGGGGTAATCTGGCCATACAAAACCAGTGGGGTCAGAACCCCAAAGCAGCAAGTACCATAAATGAGCTCAAGGTAATAGACCAAAACTACTACAATCATACATCAGAATACAAGACATATTAAAATAAATGTGGATCGAGACTTGTACAGTACCAATATACTTGTCTCAAAATATAACTGGAAGAATTGGTAACAAGTTCTATAAATGAAAGTAAGGCGACGAGCGGCAAGTGTAACGACCCGCTCCGCTCAACCCAGAGGGCTGATTCAAACGGCACAAGTGTAGCAAAATTGACTTGCCTTGCTCAGCGAGATGATTCGTTCGATGCAAAGGCATTCATGAGGTAAATCTTTAAATTGAGTTCAGACTTAGACTTTTCAGAGGCACGCTCAGAGTCTCGCTTGACCGATACGATTTATCGCTAAGGTGGGTGGCCCCGGTGAACCTGTCCCCACTTAGCTGCACACTTAAGAAAAGGAATGATACATGCTAGTTTTCATGCAATAACCTTTGCATGCTAATAAAAAGAGATATAATGCACATAGCTAAGGGAATAACCCCGCCTTATTATTGTATAGAACATGGAGATCTTACTTGCAATTTGCGTAATTGGGCCATTGAGTTAAAATATAGTAGTTTCTTAGATATGCCACAAAAGTAGTTGAGTTCATACTGAGGCATCGCACCGCATGGAATATGACATGAGATAGAGTATAATCATGTAGCTTTGACCTCAGATGGTGTATTTTGTCTTCTACCTAGCTTGCTCACGCACTTTTTGTTAGAGCACACCTTATTCTCGCCCGCGCACTTTTGTCAAGTGTGCCTTGTTGGTTAACTTGAAAAAGTGCACCATCCTTTATAGCTCGCGTATTTTCTTGCAAAAGTGCGCCACTGCCCATTTTTGGTCGTTTGTGTGCCAACCTTGCTTTTAGTCGTTTGTGCGCCACTATACAGTTTTAGTCGTTTGTGCGCCAACCTTGCTTTTAGTTTTTTGTGTGCCACTGCCCAGTTTTGGTCGTTTGTGCACCAACCTTACTTCTGTGTGTTTTGTGCGCCAACTTGCTTTGTGCGCCTACTATTTCCTGCGCGCATTGAGCCCTGTAGATGTAACCCTGTACGCACTTGTTAATTTACTTGTTAATTAGATTACTTTTCCTTCATCACCTTATTATATGTTGGATATAATAAGAGGCGTAATTCAACTCGGGTAGCGTTCTGCAACCCCGGTCCTTATTTGGTTTAAGGGTTGTGGATTTAATCTCGAGGGGTTCTCGCACTACTCTTATTCTCATTCATCGATATAATAAAGTAACAAATTGATGTGACCAGTATTAGACTATCCTGTCCTAAATAATATGCTACCTGGTAACTTGTCCATGACCTTGATTCTAGAACTTTTTTATGTCCTGACTATTATATCTGTGCAGATATACTTGATCGCACCGAGAGTGCTACTTGATATATATAGTGAGTCACCGTACCACATACTCCTGCTATGTGATATATGTAATTATTTCCATGCACGGATCTGGTAGTTGGACAGTGACTTTAGACGTGGCTAGATAGTATTGATTATTGCATCACGCTTGGGTGAATCCAGATTTAACTTTCGAGTGACAATAGGGATTCGTATCAAGAGTGCCCGTACTTAAGGTATGACATCTAAGAAGGAATATTCATGTGACCAAGACATGAGATTATAATTAACCTAGGGTTAATTAGGCAACTTAATTAGTAGAGCATTGGGAGGGAACGATATCTCGAGATCGTGCATGTCGAACCTGTAATACCCCGTTCCGCTCAAGCGGACTGCCGATTCAAACGGCAAAATTACAACGTCCCAACCCACTTTTCTCAGGCGAAAATACTCGTTTGAGGCAAAGGATATCCAGACTTGCTCCTTCAAGAGTTCGTCTTAGTCTTTCAGAGGCTCGCTCGGAGTATCGTTCAACCGAGGCAAATCATCACTAAGGTCGGTGGCTACGGTGAACTTGTCTTTGCTTAGCCAGCACACTTAAAAATATGGAATGATACATGCTAGTCGCTAGGTGAATCACCCCATGTATGCTAATAAGAATCCAACGCACCTAGCTAAGGCAATAATCCCAACTTGTATTGCTTGTGCTAGAACATGGAAATAAAATATTGCTTATATTCAGACCCTCGCATGCTACCTTTGCCTTGTGCAACTGGACCCTGTTATGCCTCGAGTAGAATGATATGAACATTACACTCTTCGTTGTGCACTCCTTTACTGCTACACTGCACGACCCTAGATTGTGTTACTCGGGAAGTTCCTTACGGTTTTACTCATCGGCTTACCTTCGGGCCCGAGCCAACGTGAATGCTTAAGTTATCTTCTGAATGCAATGCTTTCCTGCTTATATGTTAACTTGTATTTATTACCACATTTCAATGCTTGTCGCATAAACTATGCCTCAATTGTGTCATACTGTACATATTATGCATTCATCTAGTTCTCCTCGAAAGACTATCTAATAGTCATTCCGTGCAAGAATGATCCTGAAAGTATCCGGGTCCATTAGGTCACCAAGGCAGTCCCCGAACCAGGAAATTGCATCCAGGCAAGTGAAACACTGATCAAGAATTATGTCAAGTTTATTCCAAAATGAGAATTATGTCAATGAATCCATGAATCACAGCTCGTGGGGCAATGCTCGTTTGGAACAAAATTTAATGGATTATCATATCAAGTGCAAGAATGGAATGACCCAGGAATTGCATGTCGCAGACAACTTGGAAAAAAGGTCAATTGGTTCCTACAGACGGTTGTTGGGGCACAAGCCCCGATCCGATCCGATCCGGATGGAACTTTATGATAGTCTTATGCATCTGGACAGGATGGTCTGCAGCCACCATTGAATCTTTGTTGCTTTCCATCATTGTTCAAGACTATAACTCGTCCTTTATGGCTATGCCAGCGACTCATGTTCATATAGATAAGTTATCCTTACTTAGCGGCTATCTGCATGCGAGTCATTGCATTGCATCGAGAATAACTGAACACCTAAACGATCATAGGATAATAGCACTTGTGCATAAAGAGCACTTGAACATCTTATGCAACGTACCTGAGTAATCCTTAAGACTCATGCATCCAAAGCGTAATCTCTCACATAATACAGTGTTTGCATATACTATTGTCCCTGAATGTTTATACATGCTCGTGCTTAAATTAACTTAGTTTTCCTTGGACATGGAAGGACAAATGGTAAGTTGGTACGTGTTTCCTCTTATATCGTACGGCGCACTGCCACACGAGTTAGGCTATTCATCTATGCCATGAAACTGATCCTAAGGAAACTAGAAAGATAACATAATAGTTGGTACACAGAACCTATATTACGTGTTTGGATTTGTCAAGCGGGCGAGTAGCCTCCCCACCAGTGCATTCATGTACTGATAATCCACCAGATTGTTTGTAGGGTGTGGGAGAACCTCGTTCGGTGCGGATGCCTCCTTCGTGCGTGCTAAGGCGTAGAGTTCACTCTGGAGCCTTGGAGCATTATGATTCTGGAACTGAAGCACATATACAATACATAATGTTGGAACATCGCCTGTACATCATTCCATAATTGTAGCCACTTGGCACGCTTTTACTGTTTATGAGCGAGAGGCTTGAGCAACTTGTAATCTCGGTTATGCGCCGCCTGTAACATTTACTCAATATCAATAAAGAGTTGCTTTACTTCTCAACTTGTGTTATTCAATGCTTTCGCTATTGATGACTCAGTGAACTTGTTACCAACCGCTTATGCGTTTATAATTCTGCTGCACTCGAATAATCTGTGCGACTCTGTTGCTTAGATCTCTTACCGCTAGCCAATAAACTACGGTCTTGCAAGGGCGCGGCTCACGCTCGTGCGGCATCACGCCCAGATGGGCCGAAGAGATCGTCCCGCGGGAGCACTGGCACGGTGATTCTCGCCTAGTGGGGACGGCCGATCAGCCTGTAGGAGATCGGGGCGTGACAGAACTACCCTAAATTAGCTGGGAGTAAAGGCTGGCCACCACAGATATTGTATATCATCCGCACTAGTGGAGTGCATTATCTAATTTAATTATAAGACCGAGCTAGTATCTTTACTATAGAAAGCCTGGAACTGTTACTGATTATAATTATCCCAGGTCCCTTGCGAGGGACTGGTGCATCATTTATATATATTCCTGCTTATATATCATTAGTTTAGCCAGCCATGCTCGATTATGGCACGATCTGAGGATACTCATATATTACATTACTGGGATAACTCATAGATCAAATATCAAGTCATAATACATGATTGAGTATCTAATTTGCTTGTATAGGTGCCTAGCCAGGAAAGTGGGCTATTGTAGCATGATGATTCAACCCATTTCCTTGTTTGGTTGTTGGGTTGAGCTGTTGTGTTACGATACTCCATGGACTAAAGCTATATTATTTTCTCTTATTGTATCTCTGCTTTGTATTGTGCTTTCTGTTGAGTGGAATTAGAGACATAGACTGTTGTGATATGATGGTTCAACTCATATTCTTGTTTGGTTGTTGGGTTGCGCTGTTGTGTTACGATAGTTTATGAACTAAAACTACGATGAAAAGTATTTAACTTGACCATAATCAAGGGATATATTCTATCTTGATAAGATAGGGTACTTCATGTCCTTGTTTGGTGAAGGGGTGTCGTATCATATCATGGATGTGACATATGCCATTAATTGTTGGCTCATGCATCTCATGCCATAGATCTGGTTTGGTTTCTTTATTTTGTGCTTCCTTTGTGGCACTTGCTTTTTGGGGTCTGACCCCACTGGTTTTGTATTGCCAAGTTTTGAGCCAGCACCTGAGGATCAAGCTTACTTCTTTTTCACTGATGGCACGCACCAAAAGAATGGCTACTGAGGGTCACGAGTGGGTTTCTTGTTTCACTGCTCATCATTTCTAAATTATATTCTTTTTGGCGTTTAGCCAACCGGCACCTGTTAGTCGGCAAATCTGGACACTAGTTTTCTACATGACTGTATTTATACTCAGACTGCAGCTGACTCACTGTCATGTATACTATTGATTGTGTATCTGGCATATCATTTTGTATTGCTAGATCTCTAGAACATTCTGATACGATATTTGGGATGTCTTACTGCTTATTCTGGAATGTTCTATGTTATTGCTACTTGATTGAACGATTGGAATTTAGAAGTTCTTGACCCTAGGAGACTTGATTGTAGTATGCACCCCCCTTGTCTCTAGATAATCTTAACACATTGCGGGTTACTTCGGTATCCCGTAAAGTGCGGTTGACTGAGTCATTCTCCCACTCTCCAGTATTCTGGATCTGGGGCATGACAACTGGCCTACGAAATAAGGTGTATAACATCGCAGATTTCGATTCCTGAATTATACGTCGATGGTGCACAGCCAATAACTCCTATTATATACACCCGAATGCTATCATATCATATACGGTTGGAAAGCTTATCGAATTTTCAACGATTTTAGTTTAGACATATTAAAATTTTACCATGTTTGATAGATCAAAACCATCTCTGAAAAATATTTCACAGTGGAAACAAATTCAGCCCTATGTTTTCTAGTTCTAATTCATGTCCAAGCCACCTATGGGTGTGTCACCTTAATGAAAAAATCTTAGAATCATGTCCTAAACAACATATATTTAACTCAACATTAATATGAAATATACACTTTATTTGAACAATAGAATTAAACTAATAATAATATCAAAATTACACTAAAAAGAGATCTGTACAAAGAGGAGAACTTGCCTTAGTCCCTTAGGGTTTTGGATTTTTGTAAGGATGGAGAGGGGTGTTTAGAATGGTTAGGAGGGTGGTATGGAGATGTGAAAGAAATTGTGAAAGAAGAAGAGAAGAAAACTAGGTTATATATATAACCTTAGATATTTTCTTTAATAATAAACAAACAAAAGAAAATATCCAAAGATAATAAGAATAAATGAGATGTAAAGATAAGAAAAAGGGGGGGGGGGGGGGGGGGTTACGCAGGCCAGGGGCTTGGGAGAGGCTTCCTTTGGAGTAAGTAACATAATTGGTTAAGGATATTATGGTAATTTCCTATGTAAAATGATTTGGTTTCTAGTTAAACCAATTTATCTCCTAATCCAAATCAAATCTTTACACTAAATTAAACCCTAATCCATAATGACAAGGCACAAAATTAATACTTCAAATAAAAATATAAAAGATTTACGTAAAATAAATAATAATATTATATTATAAATTTTGGGAACTAGAAAAATTATATTATTAAAAAAAATTCTCGTAAAACTATTTTCTCAGAAAACTTATATTTTCATATAAATAATAATAATTGTAATAAAAATAAATTTTGAAACACAACTATGACAATATAAGATCAAAACTATAAGAAAATTATCATGGGGAATTTTGATTTGGATGATAAAGAGATCAGAAAATTTGTTGTACATAAAATATTTTTAAACAAATAAACTAAAACGAAACAATTTTAAAAAAAATTGAAATCACGAAAGGTTTCGCTATCTCTGATAGCAAAAATCTGATTTTTTTTATTTTATTTTATATATTTGTCAATTTTTGCCAACCCGGTTGGCGAATTGGCAAAAATTTGGCTTTGTCAATTTATCGCCAACAAAGTTTGCAAAAATCTGATAGTGGTTTTATTTTTTTTAGTTTGTTTTTTATGTTTTTTTATGTTGATTTTTTCGGCATAATTGGGTTTGGTTTTTTTTTCTGGTTTGATTTTTTTTTTCTGCTTTGATTTTTTTTTTGAAAAAAGTGCTTTTGTTTAGTTTTATTTAGATTTAGTTCTTTTTTAAAAAGGTTGTTGTAGAAGTAATTTTTTTAAATAAATTAGAAAAAAATAAAATTTAACATCCAAAATAAAATATGCTATCATTGAACAATCAAAAATAAAAATAAAAAATCTGTCCTAAGAATATTACGTCTGCCGTCGAGCAGACTTCGAGCGGCCATAACTATTTGTTTGGAAATCATTTTTTTAAAATAATTGGTCGATTTGTATGTTTTGCACGATAGTAACACAATTCGTGTAGAAAGAATTTTCATCCGAAGCAAGACGCACATGTTAGAGGCAAAAATATAAAAGTTCCGTAGCCGGTTTTTTCGGACGTTTTCTAGGATCAGAAGGAACCGCTATAATGACCACCACGTGCGTTTCATTTTCTTCGATATTCTCTTTTCTTGCTTTTTATGAAGTCGCACCGGGAGCTAGAAGAATTTGATCGCCCGGTCGGGCTAATTCCATACGAATCAGTACGGAGAAGCATGTGCCCATCACTCCAGCAATGGCACCGAAGATGAAATATAGAGTACCGATATCCTTGTGGTTAGTGGAGAACAGCCATCGAACCAGATTTGTCATCATTTTGAATTGCATGCTGGGCTGGTTATTCAGAGCCAGCAATTGGCTGCTTCGTCCCGTCCGTAGCGCTTCGCAAGTCACTGTGGCGTGGCTGAATGTAGAGCAGTCCACTCAGGTTACACCACCTTTGATCAGTAGATTATTTATCACTTCGGAAGATGGTCAAGTTGCTCTTCCAAGCCAACCGTCAAACAGTGTGGGACCTTTACGAATGAGCCGCAATGCTTTAAAACTTTAAAGTATCATAACTTTTGACTGAGAGATCGAAACAAGGCCCAGTTTGTGCCAAAATGACCGTATCGAAAAGTACTATGGGCAAATAGGAAAGATAGGAATACAATCGATGAAGTAATACAACAAATCCTTAATCTTAATGTTATATTCTTATAAGTTATATTCTATATAACCTCACTCATACTATGGGCAAACTACTTCTAGCTATGGGTAAGCATTATACAAGCCTTACAACTTCATCCAACTCGCATTTTTCTAACTTACTAGGTGATCAAGGTTAAACTAATCAGGTACTCAGGTCTATCGTTCATGGTATATTATTTACCACGAACACTCTTCAAATCTCGATTAGAATTGGTCATTCCAATACTAGTTTAACCTTTAATCGGAATGTCTATCTACTCTCATATGACTTACCCCTTCTATTACCTATCCCTCTAAACTATTGTTCATCTAGGCCATGTTACCTAATACCTATTTTCCTCATGAAAGTCCTCTTGGCTAGGTTACAACCCTATAACACAAGCATGAAGTTATGATCACCTCTTCTAAGTGATAATTTTATCGAACTTATTGAGATGGTAAGATTATGCAAGCTTAGGTCTAATCTTAACTACAAAGATTATCGAACTATTCTATTCATAATGAGAATCTCAATCATATCTGCTAAAGTCTTCCTTAAGGTTGTTCCTATCGGTTTATGGAGATACAACTAATTCTAAGATTTTAACTGGGTATTCTCTCAAATAGTAACCATAGTCGTCCCAGTTATTATGGAAATTCTATTTCTATCCTGACCAATATTTGTGAATGGTAACGCTTCTAGTCCAATACTAACTACTGGTGAGAGTTCTAATATCTGTTGATAAGGAAAAGTTCTCTGCTAAGGCTAATCCATATATATAACTCCAAGCTATCCTCTCGTTCTAGTAGTCTGCCTAGTATATGCATTATTTTATCAATTTCTCACTTGGATAACCCTTTATATGCATTATTCTACCAACCATGTTTATATTATATAATAATTATATAACTAAAAGTCAAGCACGAATGTTCGTTCTTCCGAAATAGGAAAGAACGAGAATCAATGATATCGAGTTCAAGAAGGGTGTAATCGAATACGATTTTTTGAGGTTCATAGGCGATATTAGAAATCAAAAGAAGGTTCAAGAAATTATGGATTAAGATCCTAAAAAACATATCCTAGCACAGGTTCGCCCGGTATAGTAATGTAACCGAGACGATTTAATCAGGACCTGCATGGGCCACCACAAAAATATGTCACACCCCATTTCCAAAATACGTAGGACTAGGAATATGTAACATGTCAGCTATGCATTCGACCAGACTCTGGTCTGACTCGAATACGTATAAGATGTACTATAATGGTCACTATCTAGATAATACAGTAAGTATAACTATATCTCAATCTATAATAAAATAAAATACAAGAATGAGCTACATGTACTAAAGTCGGCCGTCCAGTAACACACAAGCTTGAATAAAATCGAGAGAAAAATATGAGTCTATAAAACTAGGCTATATCAGCAGATGAATAAACAACATAAATGAATAAACATAGCTCATGTAGAAATGATATAAGTACCTGTTATCAATGCCCGCATAACAAAATAACACACATCAGCAACTCCAGGCAGGCTCCAAAATGGTCTATGCTGCAAAACTGGCAATGGACCAGGTCCTCAGAGGGACGTAACAAGATACATAGAAGCATACCAATCATAAACTGAATATAAACATATGTACTGGGTAAACTATCCAAGCTACGTGAATGCACTTGAGGATAACCTTTGTACGAATGGGATGTCTGGCTAAAAAAAATAGGATGGGCATAGTTCTCTTGGAGATCCAGGGGCCTCTGATATAATGTATTTCGATCATCATAGGCCTGCAGTAAATAATGGAGTCATAACGCCTTACATCTCCAGCGGAGCTTACGGGCAAATAAGAGAAAGTGTAAAGTAGCCCAAATGACTCGTGTATTTTCTCCCTACTGAAATGACTGTCCGAATCATATCCCTGACATGACACATCCAGTTACTCACTACTAAGACCAATGAATGCACCTAAACAACAAAATATGAACTAAGCCGACACACGTCCATTACGTATCGGGAGCGACCTGAATACGATAGTTTGTGCCCTCTCACGCATATCACACATACGTGTATGTATAAAGTACATGTCAAGGTCTAAGATATATGAGAATACCTCACAATTATAGAGTGGTCACATAACTCTAGGTCAATATGCATAATAAGCAAAATAAAGATGACCAATCCGCCATTGCACCCAAGTCTATCTTAGACGCACAGTTTTATAGAAAATAACTAAATAAATAAGTAACATAAATGTAACATATTGTATAAAATAAAAATAAATAGTCATCATGGCAAGGTATACTTGCCTAGATTCAGGATGATGGTATGGCAAAGTCCAGGTGGCGAGCTCGATACGTCATCTGCTCTCAAATAGGTATAATCCACATAAACGTCTCCGGATGCTGAAACAAACATCACCAAAGTTTCCAGAATTTAAGAAAAATTCTAGGATTGACTACCCATAAGTCCAATTTGGACACATGGACTAAAATGTCAGTTTCAGATTAAAGCAGGGTCCATATGTGGCCCACTTCACACCAAAAAATGTGTTGGAGATAAAGTTCTCCAAATTCGGCAAACTTAGTGTCTACAATTCCAAAACGATGATATGACCTCAACGGATTATCCGAAATTGGATTTCGATGAGTTGGTAACGAAAATGCCCATCAAGTGGGATCGTGGGACCCGCGAAACAGTATTTCAAAAACGTTCTCAGAATCAAACTAAACTTGGATCACAGGACCAGTGTAATGCTACGAATCCGATTGTAAACCCTCTAATTTTTAGATTTAAATTTTATTATTATTGGTATTAAATAATTAATGAGATTAAGGAAGAATTTTTATTAATTTTAGCTAATTAGAATAATATAAAATTTATGTATAGATATTTTTGTATATTTAATTAATTATAAATATTACACAGAAAATATATTTTTTTGTGTACAAATATTATTAAAGTATTGTAGATTTTTCCTGGAAATTATTTCGGGTTCAAACTATTTATAGATAGCTATATATATATATATATATATATATATATATATGTATATATATATATATATATATATATATATATATATATATATATATATATATATATATATATATATATATATATATATATATATATATTTGTGGTTAAAATAATAATAATACCATATCTGCACCGAAAACCCGAAAACTTAGACCCGAAACCCAAACTCCTCAGCTACAGTAACCCCCAGTAACCGACCCCCCCCCCCCCCGACCTCCTCCGTTCCTCTCCCTGAACCCCACCCCCCAGACTCCTCTTTTTTCCTTTCGAATGTAACACTCCGTTCCGCTCAAGCGGACTATCGATTCAAACGTCAAAAGTGCAATGTCCCAATCCGCTTTGCTCAGGCGAGAATACTCGTTTGAGGAAAAGGATATCTAGACTTGTCCCTACATGAGTTCGGCTTAGGCTTTCAGAGGCTTGCCTGACGTATCGCTCAACCGAGGCGAATCATCGCTAAGGTGGGTGGCTACGGTGAACTTGTCTTTGCTTAGCCAGCACACTTAAAATATAGAATAATACATGCTAGTCGCTAGGTGAATCACCTCATGCATGCTAATAAGAATACAACGTACCTAGCTAAGAAAATAATCCCAACTTGTATTACTTGTGCTAGAACATAGAAATGAAATATTATTTATATTCAGACCCTCGCATGCTACCCTAGATTATGTCGCTCGGAAAGTCCCTTACGGTTTCACTCCTCGGCTTACCTTCGGGCCCGAGCTAACGTTAATAATTATGTTTATATGAATGCATGCTTGCCTGCTTGTATATTTCCTCGTCGATGCTTGTCGCATAAACTATGCCTCAATTGTGTACTACTGTGTATGTCATGCATTCATCTAGTTCTCCTCGGAAGACTATCTAATAGTCGTTCTGTGCAAGAATGAACCTGCAAGTATCCGGGACCGTTAGGTCACCAAGGCAATCCCCGAACCAGTGGCACGCATCAAGGCAAGTTGTTCACTGAACGAGAATCATGTCAAGCAAATCAAGTAGCACAGCTCGTGGAGCAATACTCGTTCAGAGCAGAAAATCAAGATTCAAGTACTCATGTATCTAATAAAATTGGAAGACCAATAATTGTATGTCGCAGACAACTCAGAAACGAGGTATAGTTCGACGGATGGTCACCAGGGCACTGGGGCCGATCCGATCCGGATGGAATTCACATATAGTCTTACGTACTTGGACGGAATGGTTTATAGTGCCTCATATACTTTCGTTGCATTCCATCCTCGTCATTGACTAGTGTCCTTTATAGCTATGCCAGCGACGCATGTCATATAGATAAGCCATCCTCGCTTAGCGGCTATCCGCGTACGAGTCATTGCGTCGCATCAAAAGAACAACTGAACACCAGAACGATCATGATATAGCAACTCTCGTGTTTGCATATGTTATTACCATGGTTTTCATTATGAATGCTCGTGTTTGAATTAACTTAGTTTGCCTTGGACATGGAAGGTAAATGGTAAGTTGGTAAGTCTCACCATATTTTCTCTTATATCGCATGGCGCACTGCCACCCGAGTTAGGCTATTCAATATTGCCATAAAACTGATCCTAAGGCAACTAAAAAGACAACAAAATAGTTGGTGCACGGAACCTATATTACGTTTTGGATTTGTCGAGCGGGCGAGTAGCCTCCCCACTAGTGCATTCATGTACTGATAATCCACCAGGTTGTTTGCAGGGTACGGGAGAACCTCGTTCGGTGCGGATGCCTCCTTCGCGCGTGCTAAGGCGTGGAGTCAAATCCGAAGCCTTGGAGCGTTACGTCCGAAACTGAAGCACATATACAAGACATAATATTGGAACATCGCCTGAATATAATCTCTACATTATTCCACAAATTGTAGCCATTTGGAACACTTTACTGGTTCAGAGAGAGATTTGAGCGACTTATAATCTCGGCCATGCGCCGCCTGTAACACTTGTTTATATCAATAAAGAGTTGCTTTACTTCAACTTGTGTTATTCAATGCTTCCGTTATTGTCGACTCAGTGAACTTGTTACCAAATCGCCTATGCGTTAATAACTTTGCTACACTCGGACAATCTGTGCGACTCTGTAGCTTAGACATCTTACCGCCAACCAATGAACTACAGTCTTGCACGGGCGCAGCTCACGCTCATGCGGCATTACGCCCGGATGGGTCAAAGCGATTGTTCCGCGGGAGCGCTGGCGCGGTGATTCTCGCCTAGCGGGGACGGTCGATTTAGCCTACGGGAGATCGGGACATGACAGATTGGTATCAGAGCCTGTCTTATACGCCTTTGGACTTTGTTTTAATTTTCATAGTTTTGAAAGCTAGTTCGTGGGTTATGTGCATACTCTCTCTCTATGTCCCAAACGGAATGTTCCAATAATGAGTCTAATACTTTCAAAAAGCGCATTTGAATGATATGATTGCTTGTATAAAATCGTGATGCTAGGGCCTTTGTGTCGACCTATGCAAACCCTTAAGATCTTTGCAAGTAGCTTGTCCGATTTCACTATCTCTAAGTTTGGTTGAATGCATATGTTTGAGGGATGCCTTGAACGTGTGCACGATCCAAGACTCAAGAAAATATGAAACTTGAGTGCTAAGACTTCGCTATAGCTAAGTTGGTTGGCGTGCTCATGCTAGAAGTGTACTTCGAATATGTGCACGATCCAGACTCGCGATATGCTGATCTCGAATGCTAGTGCAAGTGAATATCCAAATGAACAAGCATAATGACTTGAATAGGTTTGCCTCAGCCTTAGATCGTTAAACAAGATCAATTGAAACATACTTTGCGTTAAGCAATATGTCCCGCGCTAAGGCGCAAATAAGACTGACTCAACATACACGACGAAAGAACCGAGTAGGAGATTATGTTCAATTGAATTTAGTGGTATCGATTGCTACGTATGGGATAAATTCCATAATGCGTTAGTACGGCTTGTCCTCAGTAAGTCTCGAGGACGAGACTTTTTCTGAGTTGGGTATGATGTAACACCCCGTTTAGCTCAAGCGGACTGCTGATTCAAACCTCAAAAGTGCAATGTCCCGACCCACTTTGCTCAGGCGAGAATACTCGTTTAAGGCAAAGGATATCCATACTTTTCCCTACAGGAGTTCGGCTTAGGCTTTCAGAGGCTCGCTTAACGTATCGCTCAACCGAGGCGAATCATCGCTAAGGTGGGTGGCTACGGTGAACTTGTCTTTGTTTAGCCAGCACACTTAAAATATGGAACAATACATGCTAGTCGCTAGGTAAATCACCCCATGTATGCTAATAAGAATACAACGCACCTAGCTAAAGGAATAATCCCAACTTGTATTGCTTGTGCTAGAACATGGAAATGAAATATTATTTATATTTAGACCCTCGCATGCTACCCTAGATTATGTCGCTCGAAAAGTCCCTTACGGTTTCACTCCTCGGCTTACCTTCGAGCCCGAGCTAACGTGAATGATTATGTCTATACGAATGCATGCTTGCCTGCTTGTATATTGTCTCGTCGATGCTTGTCGCATAAACTATGCCTCAATTATGTAACACTATGCATATCATGCATTCATCTAGTTCTCCTTAGAAGACTATCTAATAGTCGTTCCGTGCAAGAATAAAACTGCAAGTATCCGGGACCGTTAGGTTACCAAGGCAATCCCCGAACCAGGGGCACGCATCAAGGCGTGTTGTTCACTGAACGAGAATTATGTCAAGCAAATCAAGTAGCACAGCTCGTGGAGCAATACTCGTTCAGAGCAAAAAATCAAGATTCAAGTACTCGTGTATCTCGTGAAATTGGAAGACCAATAATTGTATGTCGCGGACAACTCAGAAACGAGGTATAGTTCCACGGACGGTCACCGGGGCACTGGGGCCGATCCGATCCGGATGGAATTCACGTATAGTCTTACGTACTTGGATGGGATGGTTTGTAGCACCTCACGTACTTTTGTTGCATTCCATCCTCGTCATTGACTAGTGTCCTTTATGGCTATGCCAGCGACGCATGTCATATAGATAAGCCATCCTCGCTTAGCAGCTATCCGCGTATGAGTCATTGTATCGCATCAAAAGAATAACTGAACACCAGAACGATCATGATATAGCAACTCTCGTGTTTTCATATGCTATTACCTTGGTTTTTATTATGAATGCTCGTGTTTGAATTAACTTGGTTTGCCTTGGACAGGAAAGGTAAATGGTAAGTTGGTAAGTCTTGCCATGTTTTCTCTTATATCGCACGGCGCACTACCACACGAGTTAGGCTATTCAACATTGCCATAAAACTGATCCTAAGGCAAATAGAAAGACAACAAAATAGTTGGTGCACGGAACCTATATTACGTATTTGGATTTGTCGAGCGGGCGAGTAGCCTCCCCACCAGTGCATTCGTGTACTGATAATCCACCAGGTTGTTTGCAGGATACGGGAGAACCTCGTTCGGTGCGGATGCCTCATTCGCGCGTGCTAAGGCGTGGAGTCAAATCTGAAGCCTTAGAGCGTTGCGTCCAAAACTGAAGCACATATACAAGACATAATATTAGAATATCGCCTGAACATCATCTCTACATCATTCCACAAATTATAGCCATTTGGCACGCTTTACTGGTTCAGAGAGAGATTTGAGCGACTTATAATCTCGGCCATACGCCGCCTGTAACACTTGTTTATATCAATAAGAGTTGCTTTACTTCAACTTGTGTTATTCAATGCTTCCGCTATTGTCGACTCAGTGAACTTGCTACCAAATCGCCTATGCATTTATAACTCCGCTGCACTAGGACAATCTGTGCGATTCTGTGACTTAGAAATCTTACCGCGAGCCAATGAACCACGTCCTTGCACGGGCGCAGCTCACGCTCGTGCGGCATCATGCCCGGATGGGTCAAAGCGATCGTTCTGCGGGAGCGCTGGTACAGTGATTCTCGCCTAGAGGGACGGCCAATTTAGCCTGCGGGAGATCGGGGCGTGACATCGAACCCCCACCCCCCTTCAGTCCCTATATATACCATAGACAAGACCACCCCCTCAAACATCTCCCCTGGGTCCAAACGACGATCGTCGACCACCGCCAACCGCCTTCGACCACCGTCGCACGCCGCCGCACGCCGTCGCAGGCCTACGTGGCATAGATAGGGAAACTAGGGTTAGTTTGTATCCAATTAGATACAAGACACGACATTCTATTTAATTATACAATATTTATGTCGCATAGTGCACCTTACCGTTGCTTCGATAATTAGAGTACTACACTAGCCATTGCCTTCCTACAAATTTCATATTCTTGTCCTAGGCGTGCCAGCCTTCCAACTTGACCTTTGTGTAACTTATAACCATGCTCTCTTGTGCTATATTTTAGTCGCATAATATTCGTCGCGGACGTTTATATTTAATTCTAAATAAATACGACTTTGTATCCTTGTGCGTTCCAATAGAAATTGGAGACACAATCTTAAACCGTTTCGTACGACCTAATTTATGATAATATTCTACTCTGAGCTCCCTATGTCCATGATACTTGTGTCCCACCTAATTTTATTCCCATGTACTTCTAATTAATTCCAGAACACCATGTGCATTAATTTTAATTAAATTAACCCAATTTCCATCTTTGTGCAAATTTCCAATTATTTGGCGCCCTTATGCAAAAATGTATTAAGGTGTCCACACCATTGGACAATACCTGAAGAAACCCATTTTTTCCTTTCACATAAATTTTTTCGTAATTTTTTAGAATGTGCAACGCACAAACATCGCCCCCTTATTTGAACCTAGCCTTGCATTTTAAACAATGCAAATTGTAGCCTCCAAACATCCCCATATAAGGCCAAACCCATCCCAAGAAGTGTTGACCAAGCCCACCTAACTAGGTCAAACCCAAATCCAAATTCCTACATGTATTTAAACAATTTTTCTCTTCTTTTTCCTATTTCACAAAACCCAAAACCTAACCTAGCCGTTTACCAACCCATCACCTACTGTTCATCTCCCCCTACCTCCGTCTGAACTTGTCGGAGACCCGCCGGACTCCACCTGCACCGACCACCGAGACCTTGACATCTTCACAGCCTTCCCTCCTCCGCCTGAGCTGCTGATCAGTCGCCTGGACCTCCTCATCCCGACCATCCTCGCCACCACCCCACGACTTCAAACACCGGCATGAGCACAGCCGGACCACCATCACCATTAACATCGCCAGCATCACCGTCTCCCCCATCCTTCACTTCGCCGGAGTTCACCATCCCCCGACCGGAGCCTCGCTCAGCCGACTACCCAACCATCAGTCGTTCTCCTCCAGCAACCTGACGACCATCCCTGCCTCTCCTCGCCGACTGAAACCTCATCGACCACTGCACGACGCCATCCCGACCTCCCTGCTCCCTTGTCCATCTTCTTTCTCCTGTGCATCACCTCACCCCGGCCCGACTCCTACGCCAGAGCCCGGAACAGCATCATCAACACCACCACCACCTCTTCTTCTTCCTCCCTGCTCTCATCTCGACCCGACCTCCCTCTACAACACGACCCCGGTCGCCTGCACGTCGCCACGCCGGACCTCCCTCTCCCCTCGACTGAAACACCACCACCCCAGTCACCATCACCGGCCATTAACACTAACTCCTCCCTGCTGAACCTCCTCTTCTACCTCTTCCCTGTCCTCTGTCACCCTCGCCGAAACAGCTTCCCCTGGCCGGACTCCGGCAGCCAGTAACTATCATCATCATCATCTTCACCATCACCACAACTCACCATCATCCTATTATCATCATCGCATCATCGTCATCTCACCATCGTCGTTGTCATCATCATCATCCCATCATCATCACCTCATCGTCATCTCATCATCGTCGTCATTATCATCATCATCGCATCATCGTCATCTCACCATCGTCGTCATCATTATCATCATCCCATCATCATCATCACCTCATCGTCATCTCATCTTCGTCGTCATCATCATCATCTCATTATCGTTATCTCACCATCGTCGTCGTCATCATCATCATCCTATCATCATCATTATCTCATCGTCATCTCATCATCGTCGTCGTCATCATCACCATCGTCGTCATCGTCGTCAACCTCACCGTCGTACCCGTGCACGTACCCCGAGGTACAAACCTGTCTGTCTTCTTCTTTTTATGTGTGTTCGTGTGTGTGCCAGTAGGACATTAGTATTATTGTACCACAGTTAGCGGATATCGAACCCTGAGTCGGTAAACCCAACTCGCGTTCGTACGCGTACGCGTATACTGTTCAATTTGGTATATGTATATTTAGTTATTTATTAGCATGTTATTAATTGGTATATATATTTTATATACATATTTAATATATGTATTCAAATAGGTATGTAAATAAATTACTGGTTATATTATTATATAATTATATGGATATATATGTAATTAAATGCTAATTGATAATTATGACTATATATATTTAGACTGTACGACCCTAGGACACTGTGGACTATCCCGTACTTACCTTGACCATGTTGACCCTAAGAACTTGTGAATTGTCTGCCTTGCGTACATTAACGTACTAGCTTAAACACATGTTAGTTGACTGTCTGATTGTGCACAGTATTTGAAGATGCGACACCCGCATAATTCAACGCGCATTTGACCATGTTAGTTGAACCGTGTTACCCCTAGTGTACCCCCGAGTCCAGTGTAAATATGGTTGTGTATGTGCTAGTGTAATGACTAATGATTGTATTATATTATGTTATATATACGTAGGATATCGGATTATTCTGTGCGACTTCTGGAGCAGGTCATTGGTACATCGCAGCTTTCCTGCCAGGCAAGTATACCTTGCCATTGTACTGTTATTCATATTCTATATTTTGCATGCATCTTTATTTTCTGTCTTTAGTTCATATATTTTAACTGCTATATAAAATGCGCGTCCAAGAAAACTTGGATGCAACGACGGTGTCGTCAGGATTTATTTTATTATGTATATGCATTGACCTTGTTTATGAGACAGCCCCATTATCATGAAGCATCATTAGGTTTTATTGGCCGTGACATAGTAGTTACACGAGTTGTGAGTCTTATATAGATCACGGACTGCGTGACAGGTCTGGCCTCTTGTACGTATGGCCGTGTATTAGGGATAACTGCTGTTAGAAACTTTGCATGCTAGTAGACTTGGCAGTTATTAGAGGTATTATCATGTCATGGATGTGACATGCTTAGAGCATGGGGTAGAAAGAATAATAAGTACCGCATTTGGGCTCCTTTGTACCTTCCTTTGTTCGCCCAGACGCTCTGTCAGAGCGACGGGTGGTGATGATCCCATATATTACAGGCGGCCTCTGTCGTTCAAAAGACGACATGCTTTGTAGGCACCTGATTCTTCGAGAGAATCATGCCAATCCCATTTATGGCCAGATAGTCTACTTGTTAGAAAGTTGTTCTCAAACTGCATTCACATAGATGGTTAGGTGACCCCATTGGATATTTATTTCAGTACTTTTTTAGCATGCTTCTATGTATCTTGTTATGTCCCTCTGAGGACCTGGTCCCTTTCCAGGAGTAGATGTTCATGAGTATTCGCAGGAGCGCAGATCCGGACTGGTTACTTATATTTTCGAGGAGGTCTTCTCTTCGAGCCCCGTGATTGTTAGTTGATATTCTTATATTATGTTTATTGTGTTGCACTTAAATATTCGAGTTGGTAGTGGATTTATTTCCATCCGACTGTCATCATTTGATAATTTATATTGAGATCTAGTTTCATAGATATTGATTATTTATTTATATTTAATTTTCTGTGGATGAGATTTAGATTATACCCTGTGACATATTTACCACTTGGGGATTATTGTTCATATTACAGCGTACGCATGTGATTTGGTTTCCATATATTGGAGTTTCCATATCCATGCGGCTGGCATGCTTACGTTTCCTAGTCCTACGTTTTTGGGACTAGGGCGTGACATGTTTTTAGTGGTGGCCCATGCAGGTCGAGAGCATATTGTCTCGGTTATGTTACTGTACCGAGCAAGCCTGCACCTAGGATTAGAGTATATGATCTCATCCATAATTGACTATGATTCACTTTCCTTCCAATCATTCTATTTGAATAATCGCATCATTCTTGATTAATGTACTTCCCTAATAGTTCCTTGAGTATAGCCTCCTCCTAGAATATAGAAGTCCCTGTTGTTAGATAATAAGTAGGGTAACCTTCCTATTAAGAGTACAACTAGGATATTGATACATCACTAAGTTAGAATACTTAATGAACCCTAGCACCCTTACCTGTAGATTAATTGACCACTATTTTTTGATAAATTTATGAATGACTTGAGAGCAGTATAAACACTACTAGGGTTAGTTAGAAATTGACTATATTGTTTGACCCTAGCATTGAGGAACCAATAGAAATCCAAGATAGAATATTAGGACTGAACCTAACTTTCATAGTGAGATAGTATTAGAGGACTTTAAATTTAGCTTCTTGTCTTAATATTAGCAGAGCAGTACCTTAGGAAGCCAAGAGGAACGAATATAACATTTTTTTCGATCAAACCTCGAACACAGATATTAGCATACCACCTTCCCCTTAGGAAACCATGATACTATCTTGAGACTTTCTATTTAAGTTCATACCTTGTTCCTCTGAAACCTTATCGTTCGCTATTTGTGCGACGACTAATTATGTTTTATTTTTTTCATCTTTCAATTTGTGCCACCTGATCCTTTTGATTATAGATCGAGTGATTTCTTTTATGTTAGGATATATAGTTTGTTAGGATATATAGTTTGTTAGGATTACAGTTGTAATGTTAAATTTTGAAATTATGTGATTGGTAGTTAGAACTTGATAGTTGAGTATTCCTTTAGATTATAATTTTATGGTTATACCTTAGTTTTAAATCACGTAACATGTACCACACCTCAATATAGGTTATATCCTCTTTCCCTTTGAAGGCCAGTAACTTTTCTATTCTTACTATTGACACATGTTCTATGAGCACTATGATTAAGACTTAAGATGACCATTACCTATATAATGCAATAGGAGACCCTAATAAATACCAAGATCTTTTTCTCGTGTACCCTAATAAGAGTTTCTACTTTATTTGCAAGTGCAAGGTTAATTTGTGGAACCCCCTCAAGGCAATTACAGTATTAGTTTATTGTTTTAAGTTGGGTAGTATACCTCATAACATAGTATCACATAGTCTTTTGACCTATTATTGAAGTATAACTGAATGACCTTACTTGTACGCTAGCATAAGACGACAGTGTTTATTCAGACTATAGAATTTAGAGGCCCATACCCTATTTGGTCGACTAGCGACTTAGACAAGGAGTTAGTATGACAACTGTAGAGATTGTAGAGTCGTATTTCTTTTGTGAACTTGAATTATCATGTACCTTCTCTCATCATAATCTAGCGTACTTATATTTTCTGTACTACCCAGACTTATGCTGCTATTATAGCCTAGTTTTGCAAGCTTATTCTTTTATCGAGCTTGCTCATGACATATGTATTATTGGGTGCATACAATGATACAATTGTCTAATCAGAATCGGTGTATTAAGGTCTAGCTAACCTTAGTGCATTTGGTTCGCTCTTCACATGACTACTTTACGTGGATTGAGATACATAGTTGACTAGTAGACGAATATACTTGCCCCTAGACATGCCTGGCATATCGCATCGGTTACATAACTGTACTGATACGAGCATGTGAATAGGAATTACCAAAATAGATTTCAATCCACAACTGCCTTGACAATTCCCATTTGAATTCCTTAAATGCCTTGATCTCCATACTTGTATTCTATTACCTTCCCCTTGAACTCTTCATTATTGTTCTCTGTCTTCCCCTATTTTGGAAAGACGAACCTCATGCTTGGTATAAGTTTGATATACAGATAGTACTAGATATACCGCATAGGCCAATCACATTACTTGATGATTATTTTTCGTAATTAAGGGCATATCATAGGTGATACCTTTGGTGCTAAAAACTTTGACGATTGCATAACATGATTAAATAATTTGAAGAATATTTTTCTTAGAGGTATAGCCTTATGTGATCGATGGGTAAATTCTAAGTTTGGTAGAAATTGCATTATTAAACTTGAGGTGAATTCTTTTAGATTATGACCAAGTGAGATTAGATAGACAAACCCTACCCTATTTTAATTTCGAGGACGAAATTATTTTAAGTTGGATAGATTGTAAACCCTCTCACCCAAAATTAGGTCTACGTGGCATAGATAGAGAAACTAGTGCTAATTTGTATCCAATTAGATACAGGACACGGCATTCTATTTAATTATACAATATTTATGTCGCGTAGTGCACCTTACCGTTGCGTCGATAATTGGAGCACTACACTAGCCATTGCCTTCCTACAAATTTCATATTCTTGTCCTAGACGTGCCAGCCTTCCATCTTGACCTTTGTATAACTTATAACCATGCTCTCTTGTGCTACATTTTAGTCGTATAATATTCATCGCGGACATTTATATTTAATTCTAAATAAATACGACTTTGTATCCTTGTGCGTTCCAATCGAAATTGGAGACACAATCTTGAACCGTTTCGTACGACCTAATTTATGATAATATTCTACTCTGAGTCTCCTATGTCCATGATACTTGTGTCCCACCTAATTTTATCTCTATGTACTTCTAATTAATTCAAGAACACCATGCCAATTAATTTTAATTAAATTAACCCAATTTCCATCTTTGTACAATTTTTTAATTATTTGGCGCTTTTATGCAAAAATGCATTAAGGTGTCCAGACCATTGGACAATACCTGAAGAAATCCAATTTTTTCCCTTCATATGAATTTTTTCGTAATTTTTTAGAATGTTCAACGCACAAACATCGCCCCCTCATTTGAACCTAGCCTTGCATTTTAAACAATGCAAATTGTAGCCTCCAAACATCCCCATATAAGGCCAAGCCCATCCCAAGAAGTGTTGACCAAGCCCACCTAACTAAGTCAAACCCAAAGTCCTACATGTATTTAAATAATTTTTCTCTTCTTTTTCCTAGTTCACAAAACCCAAAACCTAACCTAGCCATATACCAACCCATCCCCTACTGTTCATCTCCCCCTACCTCCGCCTGAACTTGCCGGAGACCCGCCGGATTCCACCTGCACCGACCACCGAGACCTCGATATCTCCACAGCCTTCCCTCCTCCGCCTGAGCTGCTGATCAGTCGCCTGGACCTCCTCATCCCGACCATCCTCGCCACCATCCTATGACTTCAAACACCGGCCTGAGCACAGCCGGACCACCATCACCATTAATATCGCCAGCATCACCGTCTCCCCCATCCTTTACTTCGCCGGAGTTCACCATCCCCCGACCGGAGCCTCGCCCAGCCGACTACCCAACCATCAGCCGTTCTCCTCCAGCAACCTGACGACCATCCCCGCATCTCCTCACCGACTGAAACCTCGTCGACCACTGCACGATGCCATCCTGACCTCCCTGCTCCCTTCTCCATCTTCTTCCTCTTGTGCACCGCCTCACCCCGGCCTGACTCCTAAGTCAGAGCCCGGAACAGCATCATCAACACCACCACCACCTCTTCTTCTTCCTTCCTGCTCTCATCTCGACCCGACCTCCCTTTGCAACACGACCCCGGCCGCCTGCACGTTGCCACGCCGTACCTCCCTCTCCCCTCGACTGAAATACCACCACCCCAGTCACCATCACCGGCCATTAAAACCACCTCCTCCCTGCTGAACCTCCTCTTCCTTGTCCTCCGTCACCCTCGCCGGAACAGCTTCCCCTGGCCGGACTCTGGCAGCCAGTAACTATCATCATCATCATCTTCACCATCACCACAACTCATCACCATCATCATCATCATCTTCACCATCACCATAACTCACCATCATCCCATCATCATCATCGCATTATCGTCATCTCACCATCGTCGTCGTCATCATCATCATCCCATCATCATCATCACCTCATCGTCATCTCATCATCGTCATCATCATCATCATCGCATCATCGTCATCTCACCATCGTCGTCGTCATCATCATCATCCCATCATCATTATCACCTTATCGTCATCTCATCATCGTCGTCATCATCATCATCGTCACCATCGTCGTCATCGTCGTCAACCTCACTGTCGTACCCGTGCACGTATCCTGAGGTACGAACCTGTCCATCTTCTCCTTTTTATGTGTGTTCGTGTATGTGCCAGTAGGACATTAGTATTGTTGTACCACAGTTAGCAGATATCAGACCCTGAGTCGGTAAACCCAACTCGCGTTCGTACGCGTACGCGTATACTGTTCAATTTAGTATATGTATATTTAGTTATTTATTAGCATGTTATTAATTGGTATATATATTTTATGTACATATTTAATATATGTATTCAAATAGGTATGTAAATAAATTACTGGTTATATTATTATATAATTATATGGATATATATGTAATTAAATGCTAATTGATAATTATGACTATATATATTTAGACCGTACAACCCTAGGATACTGTGGACTGTCCCGTACTTACCTTGACCATGTTGACCCTAAGAACTTGTGAATTGTCTGCCTTGCGTACATTAACGTACTAGCTTAAACACATGTTACTTGACTGTCTGATTGTGCACAGTATTTGAAGACGCGACACCCACGTAATTCAACGTGCATTTGACCGTGTTAGTTGAACCGTGTTACCCCTAGTGTACTCCCGAGTCTAGTGTAAATATGGTTGTGTATGTGCTAGTGTAATGACTAATGATTGTATTGTATTATGTTATATATACGTAAGATATTGGATTGTTCTGTGCGACTTCTGGAGCAGGTCATTGGTACATCGCAGCTTTTCTGCCAGGCAAGTACACCTTGCCATTGTACTGTTATTCATATTCCATATGTTGCATGCATCTTTATTTTTTGTCTTTAGTTCATATATTTTAACTGCTATATAAAATGCGCGTCCAAGGAAACTTGGGTACAACGACGGTGTCGTCGGGATTTATTTTATTATGTATATGCATTGACCTTGTTTATGAGACTACCCTATTATCATGAAGCATTATTAGGTTTCATTGGCCGAGACACAGTTGTTACACGAGTTGTGAGTCTCATATAGATCACGGACTGCGTGTCGGGTCTGGCCTCATGTACGTATGGCCGTGCGTTAGGGATAACTGTTGTTAAAAACTTTGCATGCTAGTAGACTTGGCAGTTATTAGAGGTATTATCGTGTCATGGATGTGACATGCTTAGAGCATGGGGTTGGAAGAACAACAAGTACCACATTTGGGCTCCTTTGAACTTTTCTTTTTTCGTCCGGACGCTCCGCCGGGGCGACGGGTGGTGATGACCCCATATATTACAGGCGGCCTCTGCCGTTCAAAAGATGACATACTTTGTAGGCCCCTGATTCTTCGAGAGAATCATGTCAATCCCATTTATGGCCAGATAGCCCACTTGTTAGAAAGTGGTTCTCAAACTGCATTCACATAGATGGTTAGGCGACCCCATTGGATATTTATTTTAGTACTTTATTGGCATACTTCTATGTATCTTGTTATGTCCCTCTGAGTACTTGGTCCCTTTCCAGGTGTAGATGTTCATGAGTATTTGCAGGAGCGCAGATCCAGACTAGTTACTTATATTTTCGAGGAGGTCTTCTCTTCGAGCCCTGTGATTGTTAGTTGATATTCTTATATTGTGTTTGTTATGTTGCACTTATATATTCGAGTTGGTAGTGGATTTGTTTCCATCCGACTGTCATCATTTGATACTTTATATTGAGATCTAGTTTCATTTATATTGGTTATTTATTTATATTTGATTTTCTGTGGATGAGATTTAGATTATACCCTGTGACATATTTACTACTTGGGGATTATTGTTCATATTACAGCGTACGTATATGATTTGGTTTCCATATATTGGAGTTGCCATATCCATGCGGCTGGCATGCTTACGTGTCCTAGTCCTATATATTTTGGGACTGGGGCGTGACAAGCAGACATGTCAGTCTTCACATGAGTAGTAGAGCATCGAGGTACCCTTCTTCCCACCTCTGTTTCTCCCTACACTCAAAACCAAATAATGAACCGTCGACTCCTATGTGAAGACCACATGACCCCCATGAATCTTGTTTAAATAGTTTAGCTTATCGTGTCATGTGTCGATCGTAAATCTCGACACAAAACAGAAAAAAAATTGACCGAGTTTTAAGAATAGAAACTATTTCAGGTACGCGTGTTTGAGTTCTGTTATCTCCATAACTGCATGCGATGCTAAAATTCAACTTGAACAGACTTCTTAATAGCATAACCTAGTTTTAATCCATTATACACTTTCTCTAAATTTGAATTATTCTATAGTTTAATTAATGCTAAAATCTGTAGAAAACTTAATCTCGTAAAACCAAATTTTCTCGATACGGGGTGCGTCCCGCCAAACGAGACGTCTTCATCGCGTGAGGATTTCACCGAAAGGCATGTATCATCAAAGCAGACGTGTAGAATTTTGTGGAACTTGATTTGGATGTGCGTGCATACCGGAATCAACGTGTATTTGTCAAAAAGCACTGTATCGATCTATTATGACATTTGTCATAATTTTGTGTGTGCTTGTCATTTCGTAATAAAACTTGCGATATCGGATTCGCAGCATTACGCTGGTCCTGTGACCCAAGTTTGGTTCAATTCTGAGAACGTTGATGAATAACCGTTTTACGGGCCCCACGGTTCTACTTGACGGATGATTTCGTAACTGGCTCATCGAAATCCAGTTCTGGACTTTCTATTGGGTTTGTATCATCATTCTGGACTCATAGACACTAAGTTTGCTAAATTTGAAGAACTTTATCTCTGGCACATTTTACGGTGCGAAGTGGGCCACATATGGACCCTACTTTAATCCAAAACTGTCAATTCTGCCCCTGTGTCCAAATTGGACTTATGGGTAGTCAATCCTAGATATTTTATGCATCTGAAAATAATAATGATGTTTGTTTCGGCATCCAGAGGCGTACTTGTAGATTTCACTTTTACAGGAGCAGTTGACGGAGTTCAGAGTCCAGGCAAGTATACCTTGCCAAACCTGCAGAGATCCTGTTATATTATTTGCTTGTGTTCTTTCTATATATATACTTCTATGATGTACCTGTTCAACCTAGGACCGTACGACGTTGCTTAGCGTCCGAACAAGATTCAGGTGTCGACGACGTACGCGGAGTCGTGTAACGTCATTTAGAGAGTTGATTCCACGATCCTATTTTTATGTGCTTGCTTAACCAAGTACGTCATACCATAGGACACTTGACTCTATTTAATGTGACAGAATCTTTCTTGAGTTATTCATAGTGATTCTGTATAGGCTTACAGGATTCGTGAAATGAGACTTGCATATATAGAGATATCATTATGACTCGTTGTACTAGCTAGAGGTCATGATCTTGCGTGTTATGGACATGAGACGTTGTGGACATGAGACGTGAGGTTACATTGGGTGGGAAGAGACACACATACTACAGTCTGATTATATATATATATATATATATATATATATATATATATATATATATATATATATATATAGTATAGTATAGTATAGTATAGTATAGTATAGTATAGTATATATATATATATATATATATATATATATATATATATATATATATATATATACTATACTATACTATACTATACTATACTATACTATATATATATATATATATATATATATATATATATATATATATATATATATATATACTATACTATACTATACTATACTATACTATACTATACTATACTATACTACTGGAGACTACTTATTGCTACGGGCTCTCCGACATAGAGCCTTTAGTGGTTTCTGCCTGAGTACTAGTGATGCTCTCATTTGTATTTCACTTAGCTGGTTACATAGCTTGCCCTGAGGATCTATTTTTATTTACTGCATTTTATTTGTCTTAGAGTGTTTCTTGTACCTTGCTATGTCCCTTGAGGACCTGGATCCATATTATGTCCCCAGGTACAGCAGAGGAGGATTACCCCGAGGTATACGGGACATGAGATGACGCTGGAGCAGTATTGGCACCAGAGGACGAGGTTGTGCCATAGGATTTCTCCTGAGTACTCAGTTACTTACTCAGTTATTTATGCTTAGTGTTATTTGGACTTGGACTTATGGACATATGTATTGGTGTTATTCTCTTTTTTTATTGTATCGGGTTGTTCCCCGAGACACTATTTATGTGGACTTGATGATGGACTATTTCTTTTTTATCTATTATCTTGACTTGTCTATCATATTGAATTGTGTTTACTTTCTGTGGATGAGACTAGAATTTTAATGTGATAGATGGTATAGACTTGTATTTATATTTGTTACAGCTTAAGTGCACTCTAACGGGTCCATTAAATTAGGTTTGCCCATTGGAGTTGTGTTGCTGGGCATTATCACGTGGCTAGTCCCTCGGTATTTTGGGACTGTGGCGTGACATGGTTTATATGGTGGCCCATACAGGTCAGACAATATATTGCTTTGGTTTCAACTATGGAACCGAGAAAGCCTACAAATTCTGATAGAATAAATTATCGGATCTAATCCACTTGTTGACCTATTCTTGACCTCTATATTGACTTTAAAATAATTTTTTGACTTGCATCCTGCCTTGACTCCTCTGTGTGACTCTCATAGTTTACTTTCTGTTCAGAGTAATAAATCTATTAGCCAGCGACAAGACTCTCGCGGGTATACCACAAGGTGATGTGGTCACCTACGCCGATGGGGTAATGCCACTAAGTGGAGATCCCTCCACTCAACAAAGTAATCAAGTAGATCAGTATACCTCGAGGTACCGGCGAGACGACATTCCACCACCGCCATATATTACTCCACCGATGCCCATTTTTCCACAGGTCAACGTATGGACAGACAGCAGATGTTCCAAATGTTATATGCAATGATGCAAGCACAATAACAGGTTCATCAAGAGGCTCAGTGTCACCAGACAGAGAACTTGAGTAACATTATAGTGATCGTACTGTAGCAGACGAACCCACCAGCCAGGAAACTATCGACGGGATCTATCTCAGATTTTTGTCAGTTGAACCCACGTACCTTTTCAGGTAAGAAGGAGCCTAGTGAAGTTCATGAGTGGCTCACAAATACTCAACTTCAATTGGAAGCAGCTAAGCTTCCTAAAGAACATTGGATGATTGCTGTCAAGATGTAGTTGACAGGCAATGCGCATTATTGGTGTCTATCCGAGGAGAGTCGGCTAGGTCCAAACCGAGTCACTTAGGAGAAATTCTCTAGACTCTTCCAGGAGATATAAATTCCAGCCATTGCCAGAGCAAAACTTAGGGATAAGTTTAACCACCTCACTTAAGGCAACATGACGGTAAAAGAGTATAATGCAGAGTTTATCCATTTGAGTCGCTTCGCCCCTATCCTGATTCCGATAGAAGAGGAGAAGGCGGAGAAGTTCTTTGACTGACTTGGCTTTGAACTATAGAGATTAATTGGCTCTGTTGCACCTACTTTACTCACGGATGTCCTTGCTGCAGCCCGACACATGGAGCGTGTCACCAGGAGAGAGTCCAGCCAGAAACGTTCATTCACATCAGCACAAGCCAGAGCACTACAGGGAGGAGCTGCAAAGAGGCCTCACATGCACCAGCCACCCAGAATAACTCCGCAGACACTGCCTATATTTAAATATTGTGGCAGGCAAGGTCATTATAAGAGAGAGTGCAGACACAAGTTAGGACTATACTTGGTTTGCGAATTCAGCCAATATTCAGCCAAGGATTGCCCTGAGCATCGAGAGGGAGCACCGATGGTAAATCGACAAGCTTTACCAGCACCAAAACCCGCCCAGAAGCCACCTAGGCTAGCTTATCCAGTACTGGGAGCACCACAGATGGGAGTTGGAGGAGTCAAATTACCAGCTCCAGAAGAGTATCAGCCGAGGCCACCTTCGGCACCACAGGCAGCACTATTCCAGTAGGCTCAACAGCATTTAGGACCAACTCAGGGGCGAGGGCAAGCATTTGCCATGGCTATTGAAGAGGAAGCTACTGTAGGAGAGGTCATCACAGGTACTATATTAGTAGCTTCATTACCTGCTGTAGCTTTATTCGATTCTGGAGCATCGTATTCATTCATAGCTGCTAGCTTCGTAGCCACATATAGAGTAGCTACCGCACCCCTTCCGAAGACTATGAGAATTCTTACGGGAGGCAAAATTATCCCAGTTAGTGACATTTATAGATCTTCTTCGGTAGTAGTCTGTGGGAGAGAGATGCGAGCTTAATTTTTTATCTTTTCCATGCCGAGCTATGATATTGTACTTGGTATGGACTGGATGAGTCAGTACTATACGACTCTAGATTGTCGGCGTGGACGGGTTATATTTAAACCACCTGGACATCCGAAGTTTGAGTTTTTTCGGAGAGACAAAGAGCAAGGTGTTCAGCCTACACTTAAGGCACTCTCTGCAGAAGGGGAGCCCGAGTACCAAAAGGTTGTATCAGAGTTTGTGGATGTATTTCTCGATGATCTTATAGGCTTACCACCTGGTCGGGAAATAGAATTCATAATAGACTTGACTCCAGGAGTGGAGCCTATCACTTCATCAGTGTACCGGCTTGCACCTAAGGAGTTGGTGGAATTGAAGAAGCAAGTTGATGATCTTCTAGAGAATGGTTTTATTCAGCCCAGTGTTTCACCATGGGGAGCACCCATACTATTTTTGCTGAAGAAGGATGGAACGGTACGCCTGTGTTTTGACTACAGGGCACTAAACGTCGTAACCATCAAGAACGGTATCACTTGCCGCATATAGACGATCTGTTCGATCAGTTTAGTGGTGCTCGTATATTCTCAAAGATTGATCTCAAATCTGGTTATCATCAGATTAGATTGCGGAAAGAGGATATACCGAAGATAACCTTCAGGACTAAGTACGGACACTATGAGTTCTTAGTTATGCAGTTTGGTTTAACCAATACCCCAGCTATTTTTATGAGTATGATGAATAGAATCTTCCATCGGTACTTGGACAAGTTCGTGGTTGTGTTTATTGATGACATCTTGATATACTCTAAGAGCCACGAAGAGCAAGAGCAGCATATCAGAATTATGCTGGAGACGATGAGACAGGAGAGGCTGTACGCCAAACTCAGCAGATGTGAGTTTTTTCTAGATATGGTGCCTTTCCTGGGATATATCATCTCGGGAGAAGGACTTTCAGTTGATCCGGAGAAGGTTGCTGCAATAAAAACTTGGCCCACACCTACATCAGTTGCGGAAGTGAGAAGTTTTCTCGGACTTGCTGGATATTATTAAAGATTCGTGGAGAACTTCTCAAGAATTGCAGAGCCTATGACAAGGTTGATGCGTAAGGACCAGGAGTTTGCATGGATTAAAGATTGCCATAAGGCCTTTGAGGAGTTGAAGAGACGATTGACGACAACACCGGTCTTGACTCTTCCTTCAGGATCGGGAGAATTCGTAGTTTATAGTGATGTGTATGTATCGAGGCAGCTGAAGGTTCATGAGAAGAACTACCCGACGCACGATCTCGAGCTAGCTGCAATAATATTTGCATTAAAGATTTGGAGGCACTATCTTTACGGAGAGAGGGTGGAAATTTTCACTGATCACCAGTCTGAAGTATGTCTATACTCAAAAAGAGCTCAACAAGAGGCAGAGGCGTTGGTTAGAGTTGATGGTTAATTTTGATATAGATTTGCAGTACCATCCGGGCAAGGCGAATATCGTAGCAGACACACTCAGCAGGAAGCCCATAGCTTATTTCTTGACTACGCAATTCCAGCTATTAGAGAATCTACAGGAGCTCGGGATAAAGGTTATTTTGCTAGGGCAGAGTGGACAGTTGGCTAATCTTGAGGTTAAGTCATCACTAGTGGAGAGTATTAAGGCGGTATTGCCTATAGATGCTAGGTTCTAGAGACTTAAAGATAAGACGAAAGCCGGCATGCAGACGGGACTTCGAATCCATGAGGACGAGACGTTAAGGTGCGAAAAATCGCCTATAGGTTCCAAATGGGGAGTTGAGACATGAGTTAATGTCTGAAGCACATAGCTCCATGTACTCTATTCATCCGGGAGGTACGAAGATGTATCAAGATTAGAGGCAGTACTATTGGTGGCATGGGATGAAGAGAGAGATTGCGCGGTTTATGGCATAATGTTTGGTCTGTCAGTAAGTTAAGGCCAAGCATCAGAGAATCGATGGTATGTTACAGCCGCTTCCCATACCAAAATGGAAGTGGGAACATATCACTATAAATTTTGTTACAGGATTTCCAAGAAGCCCCATTAGGAAGGATGCAGGAGAGTCTTCGCACCCGACTCAAGTTTAGCACTACTTACCATCCACAGACAAATGGTTAGTCGGAGTGCACGATTCAGATCCTAGAGGATATGCTGAGGCCGTGCATGTTAGACTTCGGAGGGTCTTGGGAAGGCCATTTGCACTTGGTGGAGTTCTCTTACAATAATAGCTACCAGGCGAGCATCCAGATGGCACCTTTTAAGGCGTTGTACGGCAGGAAGTGCAGGTCAGCGGTATATTGTAGTGATATTGGCGAGCGTCAGATACTCGGTCCAGAGTTAGTGATACAGACAGTTGAGAAGGTAAAGCAAATTCAGAGTCATCTTCGTGCAGCTCAGGACAGACAAAAGGATTGGGATGACACACACCGCCGACCTTTGGAGTTCAAGGAGGGCGAATATGTGTTCTTGAGGATCTCACCTACTTGAGGTACTATTTTATTCGGGAGAAGAGGCAAGCTGAGACCGAGGTACATTGGGTCATTTGATATTTTGGAGCGTATTGGTGAGGTGGCGTACCGTCTTGTATTACCCCCATCTCTAGAGGGAGTGCATGATGTATTATGTCTCACAGCTGAGGAGGTACGTGATTGACCCAAGCCACGTAGCCAATCATTCTGAGATTTTAGTGGGATCGAGTTTTAGGTATGAGGGGCAGCCAGTTGGGATACTTAACATTAGTGAGAAGATATTACGGGGTCAGGCGATCAGACTGGTTCGGGTATATTGGAAACATCACTCCCCAGGCGAATCCACTTGGGAGCGAGAGGATGTCATACGCCATCGTTATCCTCACTTATTCGAATATGCAGGTATGACCTAAGAACTATCCATAGATTACCATGTCTTTATAAATTCCTTAGTAGTTTAATTCTTAATTACGAGGACACAATTCTTTTAAGTTGGGTAGATTGTAAACCCCCTAATTTTTAGATTTAAATTTTATTATTATTGGTATTATATAATTAGTATGATTAAGGAAGAATTTTAATTAATTTTAGCTAATTAGAATAATATAAAATTCATGTATAGATATTTTTGTATATTTAATTAATTATAAATATTACACAAAAAATATATTTGTGTGTGTACAACTATTATTAAAGTACTGTAGATTTTCTTGAAAATTATTTGGGGTTCAAAATATTTATAGATAGCTATATATACATATATATATTTGTGGTTATAATAATAATAATTATAAACCAAACACGAAACTCTAAACCCTAAACCAAACCCGAAACCCGTACCCGTACCCGCACCCAAAACCTGGAAACTCACACCCGAAATCTAAACCCCTAAGCTACAGTAACCCCCAGTAACCGACCCCCCTCGACCTTCTCCGTTCCTCTCCCTGACCCCCACCCCCCGACTCCTCTTTTCCCCTTCCGAAACCCCCCTTCACTTCCTATATATTACATAGACCAAACCACCCCCTCAGACATCTCCCCTGCGTCCAGACGATGACCGCCGACCGCCGTCGACCACCACCGCAAGCAGACCTGCCAGTCTTCACACGAGCAGCAGAGCATCGAGGTACCCTTTTTCCCACCTCTGTTTCTCCCTGTACAGTAAACCAAATAATGAACCGTCAACTCCTATGTGAAGACCACATGACCCCCATAAATCCTGTTTAAATAGTTTAGCTTATCGTGTCCTGTGTCGATCACAAATCGTGACACAAAACAGGAAAAAACTGATCGAGTTCTAAGAATAGAAACTGTTCCAGGTACGCGTGTTTGAGTACCGTTATCTCCATAATGGCACGCGATGCTAAAATTCTACTTGAACAGACTTCTTAACAACATAACCTAGTTTTAATCCCTTTAAACACTTTCTCTAAATACAAATTATTCTGTGATTTAATTAATGCTAAAATATGTAGAAAACTTGATTTCGTAAAACCAAAATTTTTTGATACGGGGTGCGTACCACCAAATGACACAACTTCATCGCGTAAGAATTTTACCGAAAGGTGCGTATCATCAATGCAGATGTGTGGGATTATGCAAAACTTGATTTGGATGTACGTGCACATCGGAATCAACGCGTATCCGTCAAAAAGTACCGTATTGGCCTATTCTGACACTTGTCATAATTTTTTGTGTGCTTGTCATTTCGCAACAAAACTTGCGCCATCAGATTCGCAGCATTACGCTGGTCTTGTGACCCAAGTTTGGTTTGATTCTAAGAACGTTGACGAAACACCATTTCGCGGGCCCCACGGTTTTACTTGACGGGTGATTTTGTGATTGACTCATCGGAATCCAGTTATGGACATTCCCTTGGGTTCAAATTATCGTTCTGGACTCGTAGACACTAAGTTTACTAAATTATGCGAATTGGGCCACATGTGGACCCCACTTTGATACAAAATTGTCAATTTTGTCCTTGTGTCCAAATTGGACTTATGGGTAGTTAATCCTAGCTATTTCATGTATTCTAAAAATAATGATGATATTTGTTTCAGTATCTGGAGGTGTACTTGCAGATTCCACTTTTACAAGAGCAGTTGACGGAGTTCAAAGCCCACAAGTATACCTTGCCAAACCTGCAGAGATCCTGTTATATTATTTGCTTATTTTCTTTCTATATATATATACTTCTGTGATATACCTATTCAACCTAGGATCGTGAGATATTGCTTAGCGTCCGAACAAGATTCGGGTGTCGACGCCGTACGCGGAGTCATGTAATGTCATTTAGAGATTTGATTCCACGATCCTATTTTTATGTGCTTGCTTTACCAAGTATGTCATACCATAGGACACTTGACTCTATTTCATGTGACAAAATCTCTCTTGAGTTATTCATGGTGATTCTGTATAGGCTTACAATATTCGTGAAATGAGACTTGCATATATAGAGATATCATTATGACTCAGTGTACTAGCTAGAGGTCATGATCTTGCATGTTATGGACATGAGACGTTGTGGACATAAGACGTGAGGTTACATTGGGTGGGGAGAGACACACATGCTACAGGCTGATTATATATATATATATATATATATATATATATATACTATACTATACTATGCTATACTATACTATACTACTGGAGACTACTTGTTGCTACGAGCTCTCCGACACAGAGCCTTTAGTGGTTTCAGCCTGAGTACTAGTGATGCTCTCATTTGTATTTCACTTAGCTGGTTACATAGCTTGCCCTGAGGATCTATTTTTATTTACTGTATTTTATTTGGCTTGAGTGTTTCTTGTACCTTGCTATGTCCCCTGAGGACCTGGATCTGGATTATGTCCCCAGGCACAACAGAGGAGGATTACCCTGAGGTATACGGGACAGGAGCTGATGCTGGAGCAGTGTTGGCACCAGAGGACGAGGTTGTGCCAGAGAATTTCTCCTGAGTACTCAGTTATTTATGCTTAGTGTTATTTGGACTTTGACTTATGGACATATGTATTGGTGTTATTCTCTTTTCTTATTGTGTCGGGTTGTTCCCCGAGACACTACTTATGTGGACTTGATGTGGACTATTTTTTTATCTATTATATTGACTGGTCTATCATATTGAATTGTGTTTACTTTCTGTGGATGAGACTAAAATTTTAATATGATAGATGGTGTAAACTTATATTTATATTTGTTACAGCTTAAGTGCACTCTAACGGGTCCATTAAATTGGGTTTGCTCATTGGAGTTGTGCTGCTGGCTATTGCCACGTGGCTAGTCCCTCGATATTTTAGGACTGGGACATGACATAGTTTTTATGGTGGCCCATGCAGGTAAGACAATATATTACTTTGGTTTCAACTAAGGAACCGAGCAAGCCTGCAAATTAGCATAGCATAAATTATAGGATCTCATCCATTGTTGACCTGTTCTTGACCTCTATATCGACTTTAAAATAATTTCTTGACTTGGATCCTACCTTGACTCCTCTGTGTGACTCTCTATAGAAGCATGAAAAATACGCTGAGGAATTATACGCGTAAAACCCAACATGCACTGGGTGGCATAAAACATGACTTCAGAGCCATGGTGCACAACAGAGCTTCAACGCTGTTCAGCGTAAAAAAAAGCTCCAGAACAACCCACGTAATGCAGTATTTCTAGACTGCTTTGGCGTAAAAAGGTTTCTACATCGCCATTTCGACGTAAAACCTATCTGCTTTTAATATAGCAGGAAGTTGTACGAGAAACTCTTCGTATTCCTCGAATGAACCTGTCAGACGAAGCAGTGAACCTGACTCCTGACAAAGAGTACTGCACGACTATCAAGAGGACGGCTGTAATGATAATTCTACACAGAACCCCATACTGTCGTTTAGTGACAAAGCCTTGAATTAAGACGTCGTTTACGCATTCAAGGAATATGCTGCCTATTTTTACACAGGCAGACAGGAGCTTTTACGCTCAGGATAAGACGAAACCAACCGCCACGTCAAAAGCTGCTCTTCGTGCAGAACTCGAGGCACGTCTCTGCAGTTAATGCGCGAGATGGGGGCAGATCTCTGCATTTAATGCACGAGATTTGGTTCTAATTTTAATGACTGGGTGAGCTATAATTAGGGATAATACGCTCACATCACCATCCCTGCACATTATGCCAACCAGGCTATTTTCAGCTATAGGAGTACGCCGTATGCTATCTCCTCGAAATACGCCGACCTGGCTATTTTCAGCTATAGGAGTACGCCGTATGCTATCTCCTCGAAATATGCCAACTCACGCTATATTTGCAAAGGTGCGTGATAAGGCTATTCAGCCCAGAATACGTTCAGGACCTCAGTCAAAGAAGGATAATGGGCTATCTATACGCTGGCTACCTATCCATGCAGCATCAAGCTTTACGCAGAACTTGGCTTCTACGCCAACATGACAGAATTTGGCTTCTACGCCAACATGACAGCTACTTGGTTTCTACGCCAATATGACAGCTACTTGGCTTCTACGCCAACTTGACAACTATTCGGCTTCTACGCCTACTTGGCTTTTACGCCATTAGAACAGCTATTTGGCTTTTACGCCAACGAGACAGTTATTTGGCTTTCATGCCAACCATCTCTACGCAAGGGACAGTTATCTACGTGGCTTGCATGCCGTGATCTTTTATGTGCGATTATACGCATTCCCTCATAATGGGACACGCATCACACGCCAACTTAGGAGATCATTCATACGTGGGTAGCAGTTATTATAACCGTCGCGTAAAAGGTGCAGCTCTCTCCGCTGTTCGGTTTCTACGCCGACTGTGACCAAACCCTATAAATAGAGACCTCCGGCCACGGAGGTCCAAGGTCGAGAATTCAAGAAAAGGGTCAAAGATTTTAAAAAGAGAGGTCACAAACAAAGGTTGAATTCAAGAGAGAGTATATCCAGAGAGTGTTGACTACTTTGGCTACGAGAGTTCAATCCCTACTGCAGTCTTTGAAGCTTCTTTTTCGTCTTCTACAACACTTCTTCGTGATCGTGTGGTCCAAGGGACAAAGTGATCGACCGCAGATCAGACTCCTATAGCAATATTTCCCCAGAATCAAATTTTTGTACTTAACATCCTCGTATAGGATAAATTGTACTTCTTTTTCTTGTTTGTAAACCAAAGAAAGGGTTTCGTATAAACCTAGTTTTATTTCTTTCATTTATTATCAAACACAAGATGGCGACTCTGCTGGGGACTACTTTCTCATCTGACGATAAAGCCATTGCTCAACACGATGTTGTATCCGTCGGATCAGGGAAGAAGACTCTGGTTGTCCAATTCGACCAATCTGCTTACGAAGACATGCTTCGCGCAGGGGGTGGCGCTCGTTCCCTCTCTGTCCAAGACAACAGGAAGCTGCGTAAAGTATGGATGCCCCGGACATCCTCTACCCTTCCTGCGGACTCTCTCTCTCTGACCAATAAGGTTGTGACATCATAACCTCCGCGCCCTACACGTAAAACTCTGTCTCCCGTCTGTGACGTGGCAGACAAAACTGCTGGCAATGCCTTAGTGCCAATCCAGAAGTCTACTCCGTGCCCCGCGCATAAAACTCTGTCTCCCGTCTGTGACGTGACAGACAAAGCTTCTGCCAATGCCTTAGAGCCAATCCAGAAGTCTACTCTGTGCCCCGCGCGTAAAACTCTATGTCCCGTCCGTGATATGGCAGACAGAACTTCTGGCAGTGCCTTAGCGCCAATCCAGAAGTCTACTCCACGCTCTGCGTGTAAAAATACATCTTCCGCCTATAAGGAGGCAGATGATCCCTGCAATCACCGCAAGGGAAAACAAGCGGCAGATTTCTCGACCTCTCGGCTTTTATGCCATCAAGAGAAGAATTTGCCCGCTCTTCAGATTACGCAGAATGCTGACGGCCTATTGAGGACTTCCTCAGTTTTACGCCAACCTGTGCAAAGCTCCATATTACGCCAGGATAAGCCCCTCGGCGTAAAGAAGACCCGATTCACGGGAACATACGCTCCTCAGATGGATGACGGATCGTACGCTACTCACATGGCGGAACTGCTGTATTGTGAGGGCAGGCAAGGAGTTAGGGTTCCCAATCTCCATACCCCAAGTGATGTAAAAAGGCACAATAAGCCTTCTTCTTCTTCTCCTGTTAATACTCCTGATTTGCGTGATTTCCTGATCCAGAAGCATAAAGACAGGGGATCTTCTAATATGTCTACTACATATCCTAGGGAGCACTGTTGTAATAGTCATAAATTTGTAGTTAACTACTGCTGCTCTAAGGCAAAATGATCAGTTTTTGACCGGTTGAACTACTCTTTGCCCTTACAGGAAGAAGAGCCTACATTCGCATCAGTGAACATGGCTTCACACATTCCTAGAGGAAGGTCTAGTTCGAGACGTCACCCCTCTAGAACTCCAATCCAAAGGAGATTTGACAGGCTCCTTGAAGATATAAAAGCAGGTGTCTTTCGGAATACTCGCTCGAGGTCGCGACAATCGGCTTCGTATTCTTCTGATTCCGACACTGGGGGTCGCCAGTTTCCTGAAGGTGATGCTGAAAGTATAGACTCGATCTCTACAGAGGTCAATACTGATCCCTCGGTAGCACCCAGAGAAATGGGGGTCTATGCCATCGGAGATGAACATGAAGAAGCTTCCCCATCAGGAAGTACGGAGCAACGCATTGCTGTATTGGAATCATCGCTGAAAGAGATGCATTCCATGATGGAGAATATGCACCAGATGATGTTGACTCAACATGCAGCTGCTATAGCTCAAGCATCAGTTCCTCCAACTCAACTGCGTGTGGGGGTGGATATGCTACCATCCAACACAAACCAGGAGCCTGCTCCAAATCAAGAGTCAACGGCTCCCCCACCTCTGAACCCAGAGAATCTATTGCCTCCTATTGGAGTTACAATACAACCGAACTCTCACCTCTCTGCGATCCCTTTCCCGACTGAAGATCCGATGCAGGCAGTTCGGGAATTGAAAGCCCAATTTGATACCTTGAAGCACAAGGATCAGCTCAAGAAGTTGGTCATCAACCAGCCTTACCCAGCTATCTGGGACGAGATCCCTTTCCCGCCAAAATACAAACCACAGGCTATGGTTTTGTTTGAGGAAAAGATGTCACCAAGCCAGTACATGAACTACTTCAGCATGATGACGGTGTTGCTGCAAGGGAATGACGCCCTTCTCACTCGAGTATTTAAGGGCTGTCTGTCTGGAGTGGCCTATCAATGGTACCATAGTCTTGCGGACAACTGTATTTCTTCTTTCGAAGACTCAAGACTCTGTTCTTCGTTTGATTCTATGAAGGGGGGATGCACATGTCTATGTCCTCACTCATCGAAGTGAAGCAGAAGGAGAAAGAGAACGTTCATACTTTCATCGAACGTTTTCGTCAGACCACTTTGCAGATGCCTTCCAGAGTTTCGAACTCGGCCTTGGTCGACATTTGCAAGAAGAACTTGCTTCCACTAATCTTGGTGTTCACAGGACCATATTAGTTCCATGATTGGCCCTCGTTTATCATCTCAGCGGTAGCCGCTGAAGATAACAGTCGGAAGGCGCGTGACAATGGAATCATGATCTCTACCTCTGATAAAGGGAAGAGGTCATCTTCCAATAGCGACCATCCTCGTGGTTCCAAAGGAAAAGAAGCTCTAGCGATCAACACGTCTAGACAACATACTCCTGGGACTACGCAAACAAATCCTGGGACTTCTAGGCCTAAGGAAGAATACTCTTTTGACGATGACGATATTCCGAGCATATTCGACTGTCTAGTCAAAAGTGGCAAGCTCACTCTCCCCGAGGTGAAAAGGCCTAATGAAGTCAGCAGTACCAATAATCCCAAGTACTGCATTTTCCACAGGTACATACATCATCCTACAAAGGCATGTTATGTACTAAAGAGGAAAATCCAGGAGCTGATTGACGCCAAGGCTATCACTCTGCACAATAGCGAGAAGACGGTCACCGCCAACATGATCTCTCTCCAATTCGACGATCTTCCCCCTCAAGAATTTCTGGATGGTGTTGTAGCTATTTCTCGGATGATGATGAACATTGTTAATCTCCCTCCGGCCAGGGGTCAAAACCATGACTTTGTACCCTTAACTACCCAGCATGGTGAGATTATGTGGGTTTATCCTGATCTGGTGTCAGAGATTGAGGAAGAGACTCAAGCTGCTAAGGCTAAGTCCAGAAAGAGCTCAAGACACAAACCATGCCATATGGTTGCAATTTTTTCGATATTAGAAGAAGAGGCTTTGGCTACCGAAATCCGTTCAGAGAAAGCCTACCTCAAGGACTATGGAGGAAATCAGGAAGAAGCGACAGCCGACACCTCAGCTGCCAGACTTCTAGAGCCTGAACCTGTCATACCAGAGGCAGGTCCTTCTAGACCAACTCCGACGGACAAGGGCAAACAGAAAGAAGTTCGTGTTGATAAACCTTTGAAGAATATTCAAAACAAAGGTTTAGAGAAGCCATATAACTTCGACATCCTCGCCCAACTGGCTAATACTCCAGCCAGATTGTCCATTTTCGAGCTGCTTAGGCTATCCAAAGACACTCGTCAAGCCTTGAGCGAAGCTTTGATGCAGGCGGACGTATGCTTGACCCAGCTCAAGTCCTCCGACAAAGAGCTTGTGGCATGTCCTCAATGTCATAGCGTAATGGAAGTGGTCCCTAACATCACTTTCACTCAAGAAGACATGTTGTTGAAACATAACAGGCATGACAAGCCCCTCTATTACACCGGATACGTCGGTTCCATGGAGGTAGACCGGATTCACATAGATCCGGGATCGTCGATCAGCATTATCCTACATAGTCTGCTCAGACCATTGAGGATTCCTACCAGTGAACTGGCTTACACCACCACTATAATCGTGGGCTTCAATGCCAGAAAAAGTAATCCGTTGGGGAAGATTCGTCTGAGGATCCAGATTGGTGACCTTAGATCAGTGGCTACTTGCTACGTCATTGATTCAGAGGTTTCCTACAATATTCTGTTGGGCAGACCATGGATCCACGAGCACAACATTGTTCCTTCCACTCTATATCAATGCTTCAAATATGTAGATGCTCAAGGAACAGTAAAAACAGAGTTTGCTGACCTCAACCCGTTCAAAGGAGTTGAGTCCTACTATTTCGATGCCTTGTTGTGCACCCAAGACTACATGAAGAAGGTATCAGACAAGACAGAATCCCACCGGGAGCCAGGAGAACCATCTGCTGAGCAACCTCTGTCAATTCAGGTAAAAGGGCGTACTACCCGTCCAAAAGTCATGGAACCCATGGCTATCCACTTGAATAAAACCAAATCAGGAGGAGGAAGTGATCCCCTAGTAATCACTCTGAACCAGAAACCTCCACCTTTGGTCATCAACCTTTGGCGCAGCACGCAGCCGACTGATGTAAATACAACCGGGAATATGGTTTCTGACGATAATAAAGATTCTCTTTTCCAGTATTCTGACGCTCAATTTCCAAATCAGGAATACTCCCCTCATAACGATATAGAGCCTATAGCACAAAAATTCCTGGAAGCTATAGACTCCTATCATCCGTATGTATGGGAGGTAGCGTCAACATCTAATGTCATCATGATATATGGGCCACATGAAGATTCTATCTTTATTATCCCGCATACTCGTAGCAATCAGCATCCAATAGTCTTCGGTCGCATGCGGTGCAGGTCGATTGTGCAAGAAGATTCTCATGAGTCCGATGCTGGAAAGATGCAGGTCCACAGATATAGCCCACAATCTTTGAAGATTATGCTAAGCATGGGTTATGAGTCTTATGACCTAAAGTCAGAGCCAGGTCTCAACTATGGGAAAGGCAGGCGAATGCCGTTGCAAGGTGATCCCTATTTTCAACGAACTCACTTCGGATTAGGGTATACCACGGCTCTTGCAACTTTTGAGTCAAGTGAGGATACCATTTCCTCTTCTCAGAGTGGTTCGTCGTCCTCCGGCTCATATGATGATCTCAAACGAGTATTGTCAGCAAATACGGTATTGACAGATTCTCTCAAAGCAGACGAACAAGAATCTGAACCGTTTGAAAATGACTCCTGGGCACAACAAATGGATACACAATGGGAACTTTGGTTCGAGCAGAGAGAACCACCCACTGAAGATGAAGTTATCCAAATCGACGTTGGGGATAAATTTTCACCAAAGCCGATATTTATCAGTAACAATCTTTCCGAAGAAGAAAGGAAAGAAATGATCCAGCTGATAAGAGAATATATCGATGTCTTTGCATGGAATTATGAGGATATGCCAAGTCTTGATCCAAAGGTGGCTACCCATAAACTCAACATACTGCCCAATTCAAAGCCTGTAAAGCAACACCAACGCCGGTTCCGCCCGGATATGATGGATGCCATTGAAGCTGAAATCAAGAAGTTGGTAGCCTGCGGGTTCATCCGAGAAGAACAACATCCTGATTGGGTCGCCAATGTGGTCCCGGTCATGAAGAAAAGTAGAAAAGTTCGCATTTGTATCGACTTCCGAGATCTTAATGCGGCTTGCCCCAAGGTTGAGTTCCCTCTTCCCATCACAGACGTCATGATCGAAAATATGTGCGGCTTTGAGCGCATGTCTTTCATGGACGGATTCTCAGTATACAATCAGATCAAGATGGATCCTGAAGATGAGAAGCATACTGCCGTCCGTACACCACTGGGCTATATTGCTACACAGTCATGCCCTTCGGATTGAAAAATGCCGGGGCTACATATCAGCGAGCTATGAGTAACATATTCTATGAGCATCTACGCAAAACAGTGGAATGTTACGTAGACGACATCGCTGTCAAAAGCCGTCTTAAGGGTACTCACATCCAAGACTTGAAGACAGTGTTCGAGTTGATGCGCTAACACTAACTCAAGATGAACCCTACAAAGTCCTTCCTCGGTGTATCTAGTGGCAAATTCCTGGAATTTGTCATTACCGCTAAAGGCATTCAAGTCGACCCTGATAAAGTAAAGGCTATCCTAGAGATGCGACCGTCCCATAATCTGAGAGAACTCAGGGGATTTCAAGGTTGCCTAGCCTATATCAGGAGATTCATATCCAACCTTTCTAGGAGATGTCAACCATTTTCCCGTCTGATGAAGAAAGGTGTGTCCTTTATATGGGACGAAGCCTGTCAGCAAGCGTTTGATGATATCAAACGCTATCTTACTAATCCTCCAGTTCGGGTGCCTTCCGTCATAGGAAGACCATTTTTGCTGTATGTTCGAGCAATGGATCATTCTTTAGGAGCTCTCTTGGCACAGAAGAACGATGAGGGTCATGAACAGGCTATCTACTACCTAAACAGGATGATGGTCGGAGCTGAACACCGGTACAATCCAGTGGAAAAAAGAATGCTTGGCCATAATGTTCGCCATTCAGAAGACGCGACATTACGTCACAGGCCAAACTATTCATATCATCTCCATAATCAATCTTCTTCGAGTATTGATGAGTAAGCCGAGCATCCTTAATTCCCAACTCGCGACTTGGGCGATGTTGTTAACACCGTATGATATGGTGTACGTCCCTCAGAAGTCCATAGAGGGTCAGGCCTTGGCTGATTTCTTAGCGGCTCATCCGATTCCGGAGACCTCCAAACTATACGAGGACATTCCCGACGAAGTTGTAGAATGCAATTCTGCAATGGAAGGTAACACATGACAGCTATTCTTCGATGGCGCCTCCAGGACTGGTCCCAAGGGAAACGTGGTTTCGGGAGTAGGAATTGTCCTGGTAACTCCTGATAAACTCGTCATCTACCGAGCATATTCTCTTAGCGAGCCATGCTCTAATAATATGGTAGAGTATAATGCTCTACTGATCGGGCTTCAAGTCGCTAAAGAATTGGAGGTTGAATACCTGGAAGCTTTTGGTGATTCCCAACTGATCGTCAATCAGGTCAGAGGAATATATGAAGTCCGCAATCCAGACCTCATTCCTCATCACCAAGCAACGATCGAGATAGCCATATCTTTTAAAGGATTCTTCCTACAACATGTGCCTTGATCTCAAAATTTGGAAGCTGATGCTCTGGCCAGTCTAGCTGCTGATCTAGCTATTCCTATAAGGAGGCAGAACTCGGTGACTCTTCTCAATAGAGATCTATTCTGTGTGAAAAATAACTTTCACCTGGAAAGCAGCTACGCCGTAAATACAGTTCCTCCTAAGAGAGACTGGAGAAGTCCCTTTATAGACTTCGTGGCATACGGAATCTTATCAGAGGATCCTAAAGAAGCAGTGTCTATCAAAAGACGATCATTACGCTTCTACTTTGATGCTTCTTCACAAAGTCTATATCGTCGAACATACGATGGACTACTGCTACAATGTCTCAACGATCATGATGCAAAGCGGGTTATCCGTGAAGCTCACGATGGTGTATGTAGAGCACATCAACCCGGTCCTAAGTTACAGGATCGTATCAGGAGGATGGGCTACTACTGGCCTACTATGATTGCAGATGCGGTAAAGTATGCAAGACAGCGCAAAGCCTGCTAGGTTCATACGGATTTTATATATCAGCCTTCTGAGTATCTACATCCCACCATCGCATCATGGCCCTTCGAAGCATGGGGTATGGATATCATTGGTCCTATTCACCCATCATCATCCAGAGGACATCGGTTCATATTGGCTATCACCGATTATTTCTCTAAATGGGCAGAGGCAATCCCCCTTGCTGAGGTAAAGACATCCAACGTGATCAGCTTTATCAAGCACCATATCATTTATCGCTTTGGGATACCCCGAAGGATAATTCATGACAACGGGCCTCAATTCATCAGCCAAGCGTTTCACCAATTTTGCGATAAGAATCGGATATAAAATATGGCCTCTACGGCATATAATCCGGCTGCTAATGGTTTGGCGGAAGCCTTCAACAAAACCATTATCAAACTCCTAAAGAAGTTCGTCTCTTCGAATAAGAGAGATTGGAATGAGAAGCTTAGAGAATGTCTCTGGGCATACCGCACAACGGTACAAGCACCGACGGGTTCTACCCTATTCTTATTAGTCTACGGGTGTGAAGCAGTTTTCCCCATTGAAATCCAAATTCTATCACTCAGAATAGCAGTGGCTTATGAGTGAATCAAGAGAATAATGATCGACTACGACTTCAAGAGCTAGAGGGATTAGACGAGAAACGCCTTCAAGCTCAACAGCGTATAGCGTTCTACCAAGCACGCATTTCCAGAGCTTTTAATCAAAAATTAAAAGAAAGAAAGAGTGTTCAAAGTTGGTGAGCTAGTTTTAGCTATGAAGAGGCCAATGATCATTACGCACAAGAGTAAGGGTAAATTCTAGCCCAAATGAGAGGGCCCTTATGTGATTGAGACGACGTTCTCGAACGACGCTTATAGATTAGCCAAGCCTAACGGAGATCTGATGATGGCTCCTATCAACGACAAATTTCTGAAGAAGTACTATGCTTAATCTCCCTTGCTTAAACGCAGTATGGTGAAGATCTCATTCTGACGATACTATGTACAAAGACTAGTTGGACCATATTCTATCATGTTATTATGACCTCTGAATAGATATGTTTAACTAATTTGGAACTTCAAAACCTATCACGTCCATATTACCTCTGATAGTGTTTTGCATACAAATTTAGTTGGATCATATTCTATCATGTCCATATAACCTCTGAATAGATATATCCAGCTGAAGCTTACCGAAAGTATATCACGTCCATATTACCTCTGATATCACTTTCACCCTAACCTATCATTTATATTCAAAAATGATGGGTCCACAAAAGTCAGATAAAGTCTCTTTATTATCTCCGGAAAGAGCAAGTTACAAAAAAAAAGCAAAAAGTACATCATTGGGGAGGAGCAGTCAAATCATGAATCTGCTGCGCCAGAGCGGCCATCCTCTCATTTCTGGAGTCCAAGATGTTGGCGCAAGCCTGCTCCAGTCGTGCCTCGTCATCACTCAGAAGGGATAGTTCGGACCGAGCCTGTACAAAACCGGCACGGATGACACCTGGATGTGCCAAGTTCTGCTGAGCTGTACTCATTCGGCACTTCAAAATATCTACAGCTACCGATGAAGCGCAAACCCATTCCTTAGCCTGAGCGAGCTTAGTTTCCAATTTGTGGACCCTTGCTTCGTTTCCCTCATGTTCAGCCTCGCACTGGGTTAGCTGAGGGATAACCTCCAATGCGGCCTGCTCTGCATCCATTTCTTGCTGCTGTGTCCGGATAGATTTGTTCAGACATTCCATCTGTTCATCAAGCTTTGCAGTCAAGGAGTCATACTCAACCTGAATTATATCATCGATGCTGCTTCGAGATAATTGCAAATATTTGTTAATAGGTTGTTCTAAACCATTAACTATTTGCTCCAGCGCATCAGCTAGTCCAGCATCGTGAAAATTTCTGAACGGTGCTATCGCAAGCTGGGAGGACATCCGTAGATTATCAAAGCTCAGGTTCTTCTCAAGAACCATGGAAATCAACTCCTTCAAACTGCGATAGAATAGGCTGGTATAATTTTTAATCAGCATATCGAAGACCGGATGCACGCTGGGAGTAGCCGCGATACCGAAAAATTGCCTTCTAGGAATGATCGTGGAGGATGTTGCCACGGCCGTCGCCTCTACAGATGGCGCTATAAAAGAATGAACACCAGCAATGGTTGAAGTTGCTGGCGTACTCAGCAAAGGAGGCACAGTCATGATAGTGGGCTCATCCTCCTCTGACGATATCTGGACTGCTGTTGGCGAGACGACGCCCAAAAATATTACGGACGAAGGATCGGCAGCTCCAAAGCATGCCCCTTCGATATCAAACACCGCTGTTTCATCAGCAGTATCTGCAATAAAGTCAAAAGTGGCGTCAACTCCGCCCTCCCCGTAGATGTCTTCGCCTGAAAAGAAGACAGGAGAAAGTTAATATCTAATTGATGTTAATTTTCCTAAAAGAGGCGTAAGGACAACATTTACCTATGGCCGATGGTATATATGTCACGTCCGCAGCCTGTACAGCTAATTCATTTCTTAATGATGCTAAGCGAGTTGTCATACCTGGAGAAGAGGCTGCACCAACTGACGTTGGAGGATATTCTTCTCAGTCTTCGCCAAGATCCACTCGAGGTTCATCGGGTAGAATCTCACTGGGAATACTTACAGACGAAGTAGGGGTTACTCCCATTATTTGTCTGGATAAAGGTATCCTCAAAATGCTCGGCCTCGTAGGCTATCTCGTAGCACTACTAGAAGCAGTAGCAGCAGCAACGATCTCGAGCAAAGGATCTCCGGCACTGCCAGCCGGAACTATCGAGGTTCCCTCTCTAAAAGGCGAAGGATCTCTGATCAACAAATCACCCCCAACAGGGGAGACAACAGGCTCGCTCCTAGAAGCCTCCCTGGTGGAAGCCCTTTTTGGACCTCTGGCAACCTTCTTCTTGCGAGGGGAAGGCTCTTTCAGAGTGGAAGCCTTCCGTTTTTGGGGGATAACGAGAGGCTCTGCAGGCGGAGCTATTACGCCTCTCGGTATTGTTAACAAAACTTCGTCTGCCCCGGTGGTGTCTTCATTCTCATCCGAAGAAACAAACGGAACGTCCTCCCTTCCAGTGGACCTATGGGAGGGCATCCTAAAACTCCCACGCACGTCAAAATCACGATAGAAGGTGTTGATGGACGCATAGAACTGCCCGTACGAATGAAGGATGTGCAGCTCCATGGAAAGAGAAGTCGCGGGCACAGCAAAAATTGCACCAGTGCACCCCGTGATGAAGTACCGCCACCCACTGGCTCCATCAATAAGTCCACCTTTGGACTTGAAGCTGGTAATGGCATTCCCTACATGCAATTGGTCATACCCAAACTGCCTGGCGAACCGACTGGACAGATAAGGCTCCAAGAAGCAATGGTCCTCACTTCTGTACAACAAGTGAGAAGGTCGAATGCAGACCAACCAGTAGAAAGCTTCAGGAGAAAGAATGGTTCTCCCACGACCTTCATCCTTAAGCTTCGTCCCATGTTGATTGATATGTACAAGGAGGACGATGCAGAAGAGCTTCCAGCTGTGGGAAACGTTTAACGCCAACCGGCAATCTGTGACGGTCACCACGTTCCAAGAGGAATTCTTGTAATTCAACAAGAAGTTATTTCCTGAACCGCTGGCAGAACCGGGAGACATCACCCTGGCGTTATGGAGGATCAACCACCCCATCAGGTACAAGAAGGGTAATTCCATCCTGGGAAAGCTTTTACGCTGTGTCTCATCAGCGAGAAGCCCATCAGTAAGGGCCCTCAGGCCTGCTTGTATTCTACATACCATAGAAAGAAGTAGGCCCAGTCTTGCTCCGAACACCAAACGTACTGCAAGCTATAAGGTGTTGCGGTATATGCGATCCGAAGATGCGATGCCTGGCACTACCCAGCGGCATAGCCAGACGGAGAAAAAGCCAGCCAATTGAGCTTCCTTTGACAGAGGCTTACGACAAATGTCGCATATAACTGAAGGCTTTCGTGCCTGCAGGATAACCCCCGATCTCCTCATCAAGAACATAATCCGGAGCCCCTGTATCTTCAATGAGGTCATCGACCGTATCAGCATTGAGCATGCTTAGGAGGTTCAAGGGCCTATCTCGGCTATCTACCACCTTGTCCGGTTTAACATTTCTGGCCTGGTGGAAAAAGAGATATGTTGCCCACTTGTTGACGTGAGCCAAATCAGAAGGCTCCTTGTAGAAAGTGGTACAGGCAAGGTAGTGGCTCATCAGCTCCTGATACACTGCCACTGCCCGAGGGTTTGTATCCCTCAATTCCCTGTTTGTAGGGACATACTCTTCATAAGGAGCGTCCCCCATTGGCAGCCTTGAAATCTCTGACATCTCATGGAGGGCCAAGCCCAACTCTCCTAGCGGAGTGGCAAAAGTCTCGGTGAGCGAATTGTATCGCTCCATCAACGCCAAGAACAAGTTGGGGTTGGCTGGCAACCCAACACTCTTGGCACTCACGGCCGCAAACAAGCCAATATTTTCCAGCTCCACCTGGAAATGCTTCAGGGCCCAGGCAGTCAAACTAACCCATCGAAGATTCCCCGGGCTAAGCCATCCACTGGTCCGAGGGTTGACTCTGGGGTACATTCCTCCATGCCCCATGAAGTCATTACAGAAGGTTGATATCTGGACCGACTGGATCAGCGAACTATCCTCACTCGGGACACTACCCAGCAGTAATCCCCTAAAGGGCACAACAGGGCCCGAAGGATGGCTCATGAAGGACCCCGGTCGCCTCCCTTATTGTATAAAATCTTCCCCAGTCGGCCGTGAAGATCTGGAGTTAGAGTCCACACCATCTTTCTAGGATGTGTGGCATGGAAAAAGGCCGAGATAGGGTAATCTCTGGGCATCTTGGGCAGATACATGACTGTGCCCTCAGCAGTAAACACCCAATCCTCCCTCTTGGGCTTGGTCTGGGATTGTTTGTCGATAACGTCCCCGAATAAGAAACCAGGTTTCTTATACTCCATCCGTCTATGTATGTCAGGGGCTCCCCACTGATCATACTCAGCAGCATGCGTTCTCCTTGGGACGATATCAAGGTTCCCCTTTCTTCATGGTAACTAGCTCCAGAAATGGGGAATGTCACATGCGACAAGTCCTCCAAATAGTTTGAGTTCAGCATCCCGGCAGCGGAGCCCATCACCTCAGCTAATAGAGAAATCTGCAAGTCTACTACAAAATGCAAGAGAACAAGTCAGTTTCTACACTAGATGATACACTCTTACAGTTTATGCCAAAGATGATCAGTCTGTGCTTTTACGCTAAGACTGTAAAAACTTGAGCTTTTACGCTGGAACCTATTTCCGAGGCAAATTCAAGGTTGGCAGTATACACAAAAATCGAACAGTGTAAGTTTTTATGCCAGACTGCCAAAATTTGAGTTTTTACGCCGAAATTTACATCCAGCGCGTAAAACTCAAAGTTTGTAGTATACGCCAAATTTTGACAGTCTGAGTTTTTACGCCAGACTGAGAAAAGATGGAGTTTTCACGCTGACACATTAGAAATATGGGCGTATTGGTTCGCATACACGTACAACGTGTGCGAAAAGTCCTCTATTCCCCTCGGAGTCCTTTTACCTGTGACGTCCGGAGCACAGCTCGACGGCGGAGTACTTCGCCCGGATCGGGGCTCGTTCAGACTAATGGGTGTTGCTCGTGCTGGAGCAGCAGAGCGAGAAGAGGAAAAGATCTTCTTTCCCTTAGCAGTGGAAGCCTGTTTAGGTGCCATGGCGATTCTGAGTTCTCAAAAAAAAGACGAAGAAAATTTTTTTTTGGAAAGCTAGGGTCTTGCGAAGGCAGATAAAAGTTTTCTCTCTCAGAACCTCGGGCTATTTATAGAGTTTGGATAACTCTTCGAATTCCTAACCAAATTTGATATTTAATATTCGATTATGATTTGGGACCACGTCAGCCTATCATTTGAAAAGAGAAGACGGACAGTCAGTGGATCCATAATTTATGTGCAGAGCAAATCTACGATTTAACGCTCAGGAGCTTTTACGCTCGAGAGGCTACAAATCTACGGTTTTACGCACAGAGGCTATAAATCTATTATTTTACGCTCGGTAGCTTTTATGCTCAGGAGCTTTTATGCTCAGAGGCTACAAACCTATGGTTTTACGCTCAGAGGCTATAAATCTATGATTTCACGCTCGGAAGCTTTTTACGCTCAGAAGCTACAAATCTACGATTCTACGCTCAAAAGCTACAGATGGCCAATTGTAAGGATTTACACAGGAAATGTTCCTTCTTGGTTACAAAATATTCCAAGTGCCCAAGACGTATAGAGTTCAGCATTGAAGGTGACTCTTCTTGGGTCCATTGGAAGTTCATCTAAAGTCCGGTCAGAATCTTTTTCAAAAGTTCAAGCTTGGCTTGTTCAATGGACATTTCTCGCCCTATTTTCAAGGGATTTTCGGGAAACCATTCTTGAAGATGACGGTCGGAACAGCAAATTCTTTGTATCAGAGAAGTGACAGTTCAAAATTCTATGCGACTCCTCGTTTAAAACAGCATGACAGTTTGGATCTTCAACTTAATGCTAAGAAGCTTTCTACGCATCTTCTGTTACGCGTAAAAGACGAGACGAGATCAGATACTCTTTTATCAGAGTCGGCATAAAATTATTCAGACGTGCTGAAGCTGCACATATTCAGACTTCCTCACAGCAAATATGGCAAATCATCAAATGCGTAAAAGAAGACAATTCTATTAATCATGATTACATATGATGGAAATCCAGTCTACAAAGGGTTTTTCATCTTCATGATTACATATGATGAAAATCCTTTTTCTACAAAGGGTTTCTCATTTTTAAGATCACACCAAGAATCTGTTGTGCCAGGTTCTCATATTGGTGGAGATCTTTTTCGTCTTCTACAGCAGTTAATCGGCTTCCGCGGCCGATTAACAAGAAAATGATTAATGGCGGGAGGATACAGAACTGGGCCTGCATTATTCAAGCCCATCCTCCATACGCCATGGCAGTTATGCCCTAAAATTGTGTTAGGGGTTCAGACCCAACACAATACTGGAAGACAAGGCCAAACTGCCTACCCTCGTCCAGCGCCATGATGGGAGAAAATACAGCTTGTAAGCTGTGTGGCCAAATGAGACCCTTCCTCTCTCCTGGAGGAATCGCCATATGAAGTTGCTGATCATCCCGAGCAAAGGAAGCTATGATATACTTCCATGATCCATCGTTGCAGAGGATATTTGCTCGAAGACGCCTCTTTTTACGGCTCCTTACATGCAGGAAAAACATGATCTTATTCTTCCTCAAGTCAACATGATGAATCTCGACAACCATTTCTGTGTGGTGAAGGAAGTGTGGAAAAGACAGGTTAAACTCATTTGCCTTTATATAGGCAGAGGAGATCACATCAAATCCCAACAAATTCCTAAATATTTGTCGAGAAATCAGCCTCGTAGAACGAGTCAAACTTGACCGTTTCATGCTTCATTCAAAGTGTTTCAAATTACGAGAAATTTGAAAACTTTGAAGGGGTCTTGTAGAAGCATAAAAAATACGCTGAGCAATCATACGCGTAAAACCCAACATGCACTGGGTGGCATAAAACATGACTTCAGAGCCATGGCGTACAGCAGAGCTTCAACGCTGTTCAGCATAAAACAAAGCTCCAGAACAACCCACGTAATGCAGTATTTCCAGACTGCTTTGGCGTAAAAAGGTTTCTACATCGCCATTTCGGCGTAAAACCTATCTGATTTTAATGCAGCGGGAAGTTGTACGAGGAACTCTTCGTATTCCTCGAATGAACCTGTCAGACGAAGCAGTGAACCTGACTCCTGACAAAGAGTACTGCACGACTATCAAGAGGACGGCTATAATTATGATTCTACACAGAGCCCCAGACTGTCGTTTAGTGACAAAGCCTTGAATTAAGACGTCGTTTACGCATTCAAGGAATACGCTGCCTATTTTTACACAGGCAGACAGGAGCTTTTACGCTCAGGATAAGACGAAACCAACCGCCACATCAAAAGCTGCTCTTCGTACAGAACTCGAGGTACGTCTCTGCAGTTAATGCGCGAGATGGGGGCAGATCTCTGCATTTAATGTACGAGATTTGGTTCTACTTTTAATGACTGGGTGAGATATAATTAGGGATAATACGCTCACATCACCATCCCTGCACATTACGCCAACCAGGCTATTTTCAGCTATAGGAGTAAGCCGTATGCTATCTCCTCGAAATACGTCGACCTGGCTATTTTCAGCTATAGGAGTACGACGTATGCTATCTCCTCGAAATACGCCAACTCAGGCTATATTTGTAAAGGTGCATGATAAGGCTATTCAGCCCAGAATACGTTCAGGACCTCAGTCAAAGAAGGATAATGGGCTATCTATACGCTGGCTACCTATCCATGCAGCATCAAGCTTTACGCAGAACTTGGCTTCTACGCCAACATGACAGAATTTGGCTTCTACGCCAACATGACAGCTACTTGGTTTCTACGCCAACATGACAGCTACTTGGCTTCTACACCAACTTGACAACCATTCGGCTTCTACGCCTACTTGGCTTTTACGCCATCAAAACAGCTATTTGGCTTTTACGCCAACGAGACAGTTATTTGGCTTTTATGCCAACCATCTCTATGCAAGGGGCAGTTATCTACGTGGCTTGCATGCCGTGATCTTCTATGTGCGATTATACGTATTCCCTCATAATGGGACACGCGTCACACGCCAACTTAGGAGATCATTCATACGTGGGTAGCAGTTATTATAACCGTCGCATAAAAGGTGCAGCTCTGTAAACCCCCTCGACCAGATTTCAGTATTTTTAGGATTATTTTAACAATTTAGGATTTATTGCAATTTATTAATTTATGTTGCTTACATATCCTATTGACTTGTGCACCTGTCCATCACCGAATTATTTGGAGCTTTACCTTGACTGTTATCCCCGAACAAAGTTCACATACCTGTCCTAGACATGTTAGACTATTTTCTTGAATTTTGTGCAAGTCCCAGATGCTTTATTTTGAGCCTCGTTTGAGACGCACAAATATCGTTACAAAATTTCGTATTTATTTCCTATTTTAATTTCCTGCTCTATACCCATCTCTGTACCCCTAGGGATTTGAGGCCCAACATGCACCTGTTTTGCCCAAACAAAAATACGTTAATATTCTACACTGAGTATACTACATTTAGTGTATTGACACCGTAGAAAAATTATGACCCTACCTGCCTCTAAATAATTAGAGAACACCGTGCGCAGTATTTATTAATTAATAAATACGATGACCCTTATCACCCAGAAACCAGGTCCAACCCCTGCCCAGACTCAACCCCCCCATTCCCCCGGGACCCTCACATAGCAATTTCTTTCAATTCTGTGAATTTTAGAATTCTCAGGAATCGGGTGTTTTTCCAGACAATTTCGTAAATTGCATAATTTTCCAAAACTAGGACTTTACGCAATTTATAAAATTACAGGGACTTTTCTGCAAATTGCAGTGCGAGGCGTCAGTCCCCTATTGGCCGGTGAACCTGCATCGTCCATTTGGAGACGGGACCCACCCGAAAAGATCCCAAAAATATCTCGGAAATATCCCGAAAATATCCTACAAATATCCCGTAAAAATCTTTAGATATTTACTTATTAAATTATTATATTTTTCTATAAAATAAAGAAAAATAAAAATAAAAACCTAAAATCTACCCCCTCTCCCCGCAGCCGAGCCCCGCCCGCCGGAGCCCCCCCCCCCCCCCGCCCGCGGCGGAGCCGACCCCCCCCCCCCCCCCCGGCCGCTCTCTCCTCCTCCTTCCTCTTCCCGCGGGCCGCAGCCCCTTACCGCTGCTCCGAACCCGCCGCCCCTCCGGCCTGCTGCCCAGCCGCGGCCGCCTGCGCTGCCTCCCAGCGGCCGCCGAGCACCGCCCGACGACCGGCGACGCTCCCTCAGGCTTCCCCCTTCCTCCTCTCTCCTCCTTCTCCACCGACCTCCCCCAGCCCCCGAGCCCATCTCCCCTCATCTCCCTCCGCCTGACGACCCCCCCGACTCTGCCACCTCGCCACCAGCTTCCGGCGAGCCCCTCCGGCTAGAGCCGACCCCGAGCCCGCAGCCCTCACGGCAGCGCAGCATCCCCTCCGGCTTCGGCAAGGCTGAGCACCCCCACGTCAGGCCGGAGGCCGACTGCTGAACCGCTGTGCAGTCTTCTTCCGACGGCCGCTGTGCAGTCCAGCCGACCTCGCAGTCCTCCGGCGACACCCCAGCGTTCAGATGCCCTAGGGAGGACACGGACACAGCCGTCCCTGACCCTGACACGTGTCGGACACGTGTCGGACACGAGAAACACAGTTTCCACGGAGCCCTATTCAGGTATATTTATCTCTCTACTCGTAATTCCGATTTTAATTCCGTCAATTGCGTCGTGTAGACTATGTAACCATCTCGGTGCCCGTGCAACCCGCTCGGAGCATCGCGTCCTGTGGCGATCGCAAACCGTGATCCAAAAACAGGAAAAACAACGACCCGATTCACCCCGGAACTGGATACGCCCCGCCAAACGGGATGACTTGGTCGTACGCGGTCTTTACCGAAACGTGCGCGACGTTAATACGGACGTGTGAGATTTTGTAAAAGTTGATTTGGATGTGCGTGCACACCGAAATCAACGCGTATCCGTCGACACCGCCCCGTATCCGTCAGTTCTGGAGCACGCTGCAACTTTGTGTACACACGTAGGATCGAGACGAAACTTGCGCCATCGGACTCGTAGCGATACGCTGGTCCTGTGAGCCAAGTTTGGTTCGATTCTGAGAACGTTGACAGAATCCCGTATCGTGGGCCCCACAGGCTCCACCTGACGGGCGATTTTGTGACCGGCTCATCGGAATCCAATTCTGGAAGTTCCGTTGGGTTCGTATCGACGTTCTGGACTTGTTGACACTAAGTTTGGCAAATTTGGAGACCTTTGACCCTGACACATTTTTCGGTGCAAAGTGGGCCCACATGTGGACCCTGTTTTGACCAGAAACTGTCATTTTTGCCCCTGTGTCCAAATTGGACTTTTAGACAGGCATTTCTAGCTATTTGATATTTTCTGAGACTGTTAGTGATGTTTATTTCAGCATCCGGAGACATTTATTCTGAGGCCATAGTTTCTGACTTTTGGCACTTGACATCTAGACGTTATATTTTGCAGCTCTCTTGTCAGGCAAGTATACCTTGCCTTGTTGTACTGTTTAAATTCAGTTACTGATAGTTACATGTTTATTTATTATATAAATGTGCGCGTCCGAGAAAACTCGGGTGCAGTCAACGATGGCGTTGACGTTAGGACTTGTGTCTGACCTAGTGTCTAGTAGACCCACCTAAAGTTGTGAAGTTATTGATATAACTTCCCAGGCCTTGACACATATCATTACACGTCACAGAGTAAGTTCATGTAGGGACGCGTGCCTCATACTCGACTGGCCATCGGTGTGAGCTACACGTGTAACGGTATTTAGCTTAGTTGATTATTTTATTGAGACTTGCATCATAGTAGGAGGTGTCCACGTCGTTTTCACGACTTGTACATCTATATTGGGCGGGAAAGATACTAGTGGACGTATGGGACACCCCCCTCCTTGATTATTTTATCCTTCGTTCCATGCTCTGCAGGGATGGACGATTGCAGAGTGCCCTTGAGTCAGGGGGCATATGACACATATACTAGCCAGTCCCGACGATTGGTAAATTACGTCAGCATATGTCTAGCCACACATTCCCATGCGTACTATAAGGTCTTTAAATTGCATTCACTTAGATGGTTAGCACACCCCATTTATTTATTCAGTATTTATATTATGGCATGTTATTTTTCTGTATCTTGCTATGTCCCTCTGAGGACCTGGTCCCCTACCAGGTGTATATGTTTCTTGAGTATTCGCAGGAGCACAGATCCGGACATGTTACGTATATTCCGAGGAGGTCTTCTCTTCGAGTCTCTTGATTGTCAGAGGTTCTTATATGGTGTGTATCTGGTTCCTTTTATATTCTATTTCGGCAGTGGATTTGTTTCCATCCGACTGTCGTTCTTTAGATATTTGTTATTGTGATCTAGTTACCTGATTATTGGTTATTCCTGTATATGTGATATTCTGTGGATGAGATTTAGATATTACCCTGTGACTTGTAATTAGTTTTACCACTTATGAATTATTGTTCATTATACAGCGTACGCACGTATATATGGTTTTCATATATTGGAGTTGCCATATATACGGGCCAGCTGGCATGGTTACGTGACCTAGTCCTACGTATTTTGGGACTGGGGCGTGACAAGCTCTCTCCGCTGTTCGGTTTCTACGCCGACTGTGACCAAACCCTATAAATAGAGACCTCCGGCCACGGAGGTCCAAGGTCAAGAATTCAAGAAAAGGGTCAAAGATTTTAAAAAGAGAGGTCACAGACAAAGGTTGAATTCAAGAGAGTATATCCAGAGAGTGTTGACTACTTTGGCTACGAGAGTTCAATCCCTACTGCAGTCTTTGAAGCTTCTTTTTCGTCTTCTACAGCACTTCTTCGTCATCGTGTGGTCCAAGGAACAAAATGATCGACCGCAGATTAGACTCCTATAGCAATATTTCCCCAGAATCAAATTTTTGTACTTAACATCCTCGTATAGGATAAATTGTACTTCTTTTTCTTGTTTGTAAACCAAAGAAAGGGTTTCGTATAAACCTAGTTTTATTTATTTCGTTTATTATCAAACACTCTCATAGTTTACTTTCTGTACAGAGTAATAGATCCATGAGCCAGCGATGAGACTCCCGCGGGTACACCATAAGGTGCTGTGGTCACCTACGGCGATGGGGTAATGCCACTAAGTGGAGATCCCTCCACTCAACAAAGCAATCAAGCAGATCAGCACGCCTCGAGGTTCCGGCGAGATGACATTCCACCACCGCCGCAGTTTACTCCACTGATGCTCGTTTTTCCATAGGACAGCCTATGGACGGACAGCAGATATTCCAAATATTATACGCAATGATGCAAGCACAATATCATGTTCATCAAGAGGCTCAGCGTCACCAGGCATAGAACCTGAGGAACAGTATAGTGACCGCACTGGAGCAGGCGAACCCACCAGCCAGGTAACCATCGACGGGATCCATCTTAGATTTCCTTCAGTTGAAGCCACGTACCTTTTCAGGCAAGGAGGAGCCTACTGAAGTTCATGAGTGGCTCACAAACACTCAACTTCAATTGGAAGCAGCTGAGCTTCCTAGAGAACGTTGGATGATTGCTGTCAAGATGTAGTTGACAGGTAATGCGCATCATTGGTGGCTATCCGAGGAGAGTCGGCTAGGTCCAGACCGAGTCACTTGGGAGGAGTTCTCTAGACTCTTCCAGGAGATGTACATTCCAGCCATTGCCAGAGCGCAAATTAGGGATAAGTTTAACCGCCTCACTCAAGGCAACATGACGGTAGAAGAGTATAATGCAGAGTTTATCTGTTTGAGTCGCTTTGTCCCTACTCTGATTCCGACAGAAGAGGAGAAGACAGAGAAGTTCTTTGATGGACTTGGGTGTGGGGGAAGGGAAAGAGTTTTAGGGTTAGGGTTTTGGTTTAGTTATTTATATGTATATATATAGTATTGGAGAAAGGAATCTGCGTTGGGATTGTACGCTGGGTAGACTAGGATAGGGGTTAGGGTTTTGTTTTGTTTTGTTTTCTTCTTTCCTTTCCTTTCTTTTCTTTTCTTTTCTTTTCCTTATATATAAATATTTGTATATAACTATTTATGTAGTTAGATATATATACATATATACATGATAAAATTCGAAAATAGATTTGTTCATCAAATAAATTCTATGAAAATTCATAATACTTTATAAAACTAAATTTTTACACCAAAAATATATATTTCAAATAATTTAAATTAGTAAATATAACCAAATATTTATAAAAGTTAAATAAATTGAAGTATTATATTTTTCTAAAAAATAGCCAAAATTCCTATATATAAAATAGAAATTTAAAATTTAAAAATTTGAAAATTGATGGGGTTTACAGTTATGGTGGGAGGTATTCTCCTTGCTTGGCTGCGTTTGAATCCTTGGAGTATTATTTATAATAAATTTAAATTTATTTCAATAATTTTACGTAATATTAATTTTAAAAAAAAAGTAATTGATGATATACATACGGTTTAGACGACTCACTTTTGAGCCTTTTCCAAGCCACTTATATTAGTACTAGTAACGTGCTCGTGTGTTGCACGTATATTTAATGCTAAGAATTATTTTTTAAGAATAATTTATCTTTGATTTTTTTAATTATAAGTTTTTCTAAAATTAAATTGGTTGAGTATTTACTTACGATTTTAGTTTTTTTAAATCTCCCATAATTTTTTTTTAAAAATTAAATTGGTTGAGTATTTACTTACGGATTGGAAGGATAAGTGGAAAGTTGGTTCAAGTTTTTATTTATCTCTCGTAAGTTTCTTTTAATTAAATTGTTTGAATATTTACTTACGGTTTTAGATTTTCTAATCTGCCGTAAGTTTTTTTTAATTAAATTTGTTTAGTATTTACTTAAGGCTTGGACGGATAAGAGGAAAGTTGGTTTAAGTTTTTATTTCTCCCTTAAATTATTTTTTTAAAGTATATTTGTTGAGTATTTACTTATGGCTTGGACAACTCATTTTTGAGCCGATTCCAAGCCGCATTATAAGATGGAAGATATATATATGTTTATATTTTAATTCAAATTTGTTATATATTTGATTATATTTTAATTATAATTTGTTATGAATATATTTACTTTTAATAAAGAATCTTGAAAACGGTTAGCCGTCTTAGCGTATATCCTCGCGTAATTAAAAATTATAAAAAATAAATAAATGTAATTAATTATTTAACTACCTAATATTATCTAATTATAAACAAAGATCTCGTCTAATTCATGTGGTTAAAGGGGGGGGGGGTATTCTCCTTGCTTGGCTGTGTTTGTGTCACTCTCCATTCCCGATATACGTATTTGGAACATATTTTTATTTTAGCATGGTTGCATGTGCATGGAGACTAGACCCATTCTTTGGTTTAACCTGGTTCATGGTTTATTTTTGTGGGTTGGTTCAACTCATGAGAACCCTTGGTTCAACCCTCAACCCTACCATATATAATCCAACATTTTCTTTCTCTCTCTTCACTTCTTCATTTCTTCCTCTCTCTTAGTTCTCTCTCCCCATTTCCATAGACAAGTACATTTTGCATGAAAAATAGAGAAATTTTCCATATTATTGTTCTATTATGTTTGTTATGTGTTTATAAGCACTTTTAGTTCTTAGAGTTTTCTGTTTTGATGGATGGATTAGTGTATATCTACATTTTCTAACTTAGGGTTTTATGGATTTCATGAGTTTTTTTTAGTTTTGATCTATTAAACATATATTTAGAAAAATCAGTTTTGGCTACATGATAGATCTTTCAATTTCAAGCATTTTGGCTTTTGGTTCACTCGATTTGGACTTAAAATAAGAATTTTATGGACAAAACAAGATTTAAGCTTTTTTGAGTTTTTCGCCATGTCCAACCCGCTGTTTGGAGAAGACGAAGTTCACATGCGGTCAGTGAGCATACGTTTGAGAGTGTTATGTGTCTCGAGAGGGTTATGTGGCCTAAAGTCTTGCCGCATACTAACAGCATGCGGCCATCTTGTTGGACACATGACTGCTGATTCACACAAGTGTCCTTGAACACCTTGTGTTTTCACTCACTGAACGAATGAGAAATTCGCTAAGTCCTAGAGACAACTCCATGTGGCACCGACCCATATGCGGGAAGCAGAGCATGCGACCACTTTTCCTTGAACGCATGACTCTGAAACTTTGGCACACATTTTTATGATTTTAACTTTTCTTCCTAACACATTTTATGGCTTGTCACATCAATAACTTTATGTCACATCACTGACACTTTATTCATTATCCGTCACTTCAATACTTTTTCCAAAGAGTAGACTTTAACCCTAAGCATGCGGCCCAGACTTCATATGTAGCCAAGTGGTTCATGCGGCCTGACTTCATATGCGGTCAAGTGATTCATGCGGCTTGACATCATATGCGGCTAGGACTTTTCATGCGGCCTGACTTCATATGCGGCCAGAACTTGTCATGCAGCCTAACTTTATATACGGCCTGGACTTTCCATGCGGCCTAGAGACCCATGTGGCCTAGCTTGTTTGATTGAATATTCTTGTTATTTTGTGACCCAATGTATAATTGGTAATTGGACTCGAATATTGTATCTGTGCTGATACCCATGTTGTCACGTCCCAGTCCCAAAATACCGAGGGACTAGCCACGTAGCAATGGCCAGCAGCACACTCTAATGGACAAACCCAATTTAATGGACCCATAAAGGTGTACTTAAGCTGTAAAACAACAATAAAGGTCTACTAAACATGTCACAATCTAATCTCATCCATAGAAGATAAATATGATCAATATCAGCATAATGAAATATAACCAATATCAAGTCTCAATAAAGTATATCGGGGAATAATTCGATAATAAGTCTGATATAACATTTCAATAGACAGGAAATAAAAGAGTCTAACAACAGCAAAGACTGAGTATAAATAAAGCAGATACTCAGGAGAAATCCTCGGCTATCACCTCGTCCTCTGGCAACGGTACTGCTCCTGCTTCTGCTTCTGCTCCTGTCCCGTATACCTCGGGATAGATCTCCTCTGCTACACCTGAGGACATAATCCGGATCCAGGTCCTCAGGGGACATAGCAAGGTACAAGAATAACTCAAGCCAAATAAATGCAGTAAATAAAATGTATCAATAGGGCAACTATGTAACCAGCTATGTGATATGCAAGTGAGAGCATCACTAGTACTCAGGCTGAGACCACTATAAGCTCTGTGTCGGGGAGCCGGTAGCAGTAATATCACGTAATGTGCCTAGCTCTGCTGTAGAATCTACGGCCTCACAATAATAAATATATATATAATTAGCATATAGCCTGTGTGTCTCTCCCCACCCAATGTAATCACACGTCTCATGTTCACAACGTCGCATGTCCATGTCACGCAAGATCATATATAATGCAGCAAATCATATGATAGCTATGAATATAAAATCTATGTCACAAATCATGTAGCCTATACATAATCACCATGAATATCTTAGGAAGATTCTGTCTCATGAATAGTATCAGGTGTCCTGGGGTATGACGTACTTGATAATGCAAGCACGAAAATGTATAGTTTCTCGATATCCATGTCTAGGTGACGTTACACAACTCCGCGTACGGCGTTGACACCCGAATATTATTCGGACGTTAAGCAATGTCACACGGTCCTAGGTTGAACAGATACATCATATAAATAAATCAAGGGAATAATATAAAACAAGTACTGCAAGATTGGCAAGGTACACTTGCCTGGGGTTTGAATTCCAACAGTTGCTCCAGTTACAGTGGGATCTGCAGGTACTTCTACGGTTGCTGAAACAAACATTACCATCATGCTCAGAAGATATCAAATAGCTAGGATTGACTGTTCAAAAGTCCAATTTGGACACAGGGACAAAATTGACAGTTTCTGGTCAAAGCGGGGTCCACATGTGGCCCACTTCGCACCAAAAAATGTGCTAGAGACAAATTTCTCCAAATTCGTCAAACTTAGTGTCTACAAGTCCAGAACGATGATACGAACCCAACAGAATGTCCAGAACTGGATTCCGATGAGCCGCTCACAAAATCGCCCGTCAAGTGGAGCCGTGAGGCCCACGATACGGGGTTTCGTCAATGTTCTCAGAATCGAACCAAACTTGGGTCACAGAACCAGCGTATCACTACGAGTCTGATGGCACAAGTTTTGTTTCGAAACGATGAGCGTACACGAAGTTACAACGAGTTTCAGAACAGGCCCGATACGGGGTATTTTCGACGGATACGCGTTGATTCCGGTGTGCACGCACATCCAAATCAACTTCCGTGAAATCTCATACGTCCGTAATAATAATGCGCACCTTTCGGTAAAGTTCGCACATGACCAAGTTGTCTCGTTTAGCGGAACGCACCCCGTTTCGAGAAATATTGGATTTTTAAAACCAAGTTTTTGGTCGATTTCACCCGCGAATAAAATACAGCACACAGTAAATTAAAATAAACTAATTACAGGGTCTTAATCTCGGTTATATTGTTTAATTAACTGTTTAAAAAGAATCTAAAATTATTAAACAGGTTGGGAGAAAAATGGTCGTGAACATGGGGCTCCGGGACAGTTTCTGAAGTACAGAATTCTGTGTTTTTTTTCTGATTTGCGTCGCATTTTGTGACCGACACAGGATATGACACTCTGAACTAGTTGTACGAAATTTTGAGAGGGTCAAGTGATCTTCGTATAGGATTCGACAGAACTAAATTTGGATCAATACACAAGGAGATACGAGAGCTAGAAGAAGGGTACCTTGATGTTGTTCGAAATTGGACAAGTACGCGACGATGTTGGCGACCATTTTCCGGCGACGTGCGGCGGCTAGCGGCGGTGGGCGGCGGCCGGAGATGAACGTGGGAGATAGGAGAGTGAGGGAGAGTGGTTGGTTGCTGTGAAAGAGTTGAGGAAGGGGAAGTTATGTGAAGGAGAAGAGGGAAGGGGAGGCCGCGGTTCGCGCGGGGTCGGGGGGGGGGGGTTCTGTGAGTGGGGGTGGGTTATCAGGTAGCGGGCTAGCGGGTCGGCGGGTCGGGTCCGGATCCGACCCGCTAGGGCGGTTGGGTCCAGTTTGGGTTAATTTGGGTTCGGTTCGGTTCGGTTCGAGTTGGTTCAGTCCGGTTTAAATAAAATAAGGGTTTTTAGCTAATTAAAAATAGTTTTTGAGCCCAATAAATTTCAGAAAAATTATACAACATCCAATAATTAATTATACATCCAAAAATATAATTTTTGAAATATTTTAATACTTAATTTGATACATAAAAATATAATTTCTTTGAAGAACATTAATAATAAATAATTAAATATTTCAGAAAGATCCCAAAAATTATTTTTAAAATTCCAGAAAAATCTGGGTGTTTACACATGTTGCCTGATAATTGTCCATGATTTAATGTGCGTCGAGTTATGACACATCGTGTCACGTGTTAAGTGATTATATTTGGGTTGTGCATCGAGAATGCCTCCAAATTTATGAACTCGTGATATTATAAATATATACATTGTTTCCCCAGCACGGGCATAAAAAATGAGTCAACTACCAAAGCGTGGCTAGGATATTGATTGTCTGAATGTTACATACATGCTCGGGTGAATCCAGATTTGACTTCCATGAATTCGTATCTAGCGTGCTCGTACTTTGTATGACATCTTAAGAAAAATTCTTATGTGACCACGCCTTGAGATTTCAAACACAACATAGGGCTAATTAGGTAACTAAAAGTGGTAGTAACATTGGGAAAAACGGTAATTCCGAGATCATGCCAATGAACCTTTCCACAGAGATTCATTCTAAGTGCGATGTAGTCTGGCCACCACAGATACTGTATATCATCTGCCTTAGTGGAGTGCAGTATCTGACATATTATTATGCCGAACCACTATTTCACTATAGGAATACTGGAACCGCAAATACCGTATTTTTAGCGCAGTGGCCCTACGGGGGACTGGTGCATCTTGCAAGTGCCTATTTTATTTATTTGGTTCGGTTAGCTCATCTTCGGCACTGATGTGATCCGAGGATACTCATTATACATTATTTCTGAGATAACCTCAGACTCCACAAAATAGTAAGCCGTATAAATGATTGGCCGATATAAGAAATAGACTTGGTTGTGATTGTATTATTCGGTTAGTAGCCTAGGAAAATGGACTATCATAGTGTGATGGTTCAACCATTGTCCTTATTTGATTGTAGGGTTGGGCCTTTGCGCTAGGATATGCCATGGATCTAAGTTACGACATTGAACCTATGTATTATTAAATATATTTTTTGGATTTTTGTTTCTTTATTTCGTGCTTCCTTTGTGGTACTTGCTATTTGGGGTCTAACCCCACTGGTTTTGCATGGCCATGTTTCGAGCTAGCACCCGAGGATCCAGCGTACCTTCTCCCAACTCATGGCGCGTACCAGGAACATGGTCGCAGGGGATAGCGAGTGGGTTTTGTTCTTCCCTGCTCATCATTGAACATTTACTTCTTTTGGACGTTTAGCCACCGACACCTGTTAGCCGGCTCGTCTGGATATTAGTTTTCTTACATGATTGTATTAAATCAGACTGCAGCTGATCACTGTCATGTACTTTTTTTACTCTTCCAACTTCTTATTTTGCACAGCTGGTCTCTAGAACATTTTGAGAAAGCGTTTAGGACGACTTATTGCTTATCATATATGTTATATGCTTACTATTTCTTGTTTGAATGATTAAGACATAGAAGTTCTTGACCATAGGAGACTTGATTGTAGCATAAACCTCCTTGTCTTATACAACCGTGATCGTCGTACGACGTATAACACCTTGTACGGGGTAGCTGGCCATGTCCATCTCCATATTCTGGTATTGGGGCATGACAGTTTGAATCCTTGGATTATTATTTATAATAAATTTAATTTTTTCAATAATTTTATGTAATATTAATTTAAAAAAATAATAGTTTATTGATGATATACATACGACTTATAAGGCTTACTTTTGAGCCTTTTCCAAGCTCCCTTATATTAGTACTAGTAATGTGTATATGCGTTGCACATATATTTTATGCTAAGTATTGTTTGTCAAGAATAATTTATCTTTAACTTTTTTTTATTTCTTAATTATAAGTTATTTTAAATTAAATTGGTTAAGTATTTACTTACGGTTTTATTTTATTTTTTATCTTTCGTAAGTTTAAAAAAAAAAATTAAATTGGTTGAGTATTTACTTACGAATTGGACGGATAAGAGGAAGGTTGGTTTAGGTTTTTATTTCTCTCTCGTAAGTTTTTTTAATTAAATTTGTTGACTATTTACTTACGGTTTTAGATTTTCTAATCTCCCGTAAATTTATTTTTAAAATTAAATTGGTTTAGTATTTACTTACGACTTGGACGGATAAGAGTGAAGTTGGTTTGAGTTTTTATTTCTCTCCCATAATTTTTTTATAAATTTAACTAGTAAATGCACGTGCGTTGCACGTAAAATATATTTTTTTTTATATTATTATAAAATACTTTAAATATTTAAATATATTTAAATTATAATTTATTATGAATATATTTCTACTCTTTATAAAAATTTAGCTGTATAAGTTGTACGTATATCCTCACATAATTAAAAATTAAATAAATTTTAACTAATTGTTTAACCACATAATATTAAGTCGTATGTTTATACATTATCAGTTAATTATTTTAAAAATTTTAATTTTACATAAAAAATATTGAATTTTTTTAAACATATTATAAGTAACACTATAGGGATTCGAACTCAGCCAACCATGGAGAATACCTCTCATCTTGACCACATGAGTTGCAAGTGACTTTTGTTTATAATTAGATAATATTATGTAGCTAACCGTTTTCAATACTCTGTATGAAAAATAAAAATATATCCATTACTAATTATAATTAAATCAAATATATAACAAATTTGAATTAAAATATAATAAATATATAATAAATTTTAAATTAAATATATTTCAATATTTCAATAATTTTATATTAATATCAGAAGGAAATAATTATTTTATGTGCAACGCACGTGAATTTACTAGTGTGATTAAGGTGGGAGGTATTCTTCTAGGTTGATTAAGTTCGAATTTTTATGACGTTATTTATAACAAATTAAATTTTTTTTCCAACAAATTTTGTTATGTAATATTAATTTTTAAAATAAAAGGTTTAGTATTTATAAACGGTTTAGACGACCTACTTTTAAGCCGTTTTGAAGCCTCATTATAAGTCGTAGAGAAGAGATAAAGATTGGTTGAATATTTGCTTACGGCTTGGACAGCTCAATTTTGAGGCAATTCCAAGCTAAGATAGAAGACATTATAAGATGGAAGATATTAGTAGAGATTTTTAATCCTGCATTTGTTTGTTAGGTTAGTTTCAAAAGTGGGCTACTAGAAAGTCATGAAACCTTTTGTTTAGTTATTAGAATACTCATGATATGTTTAGCAATTATGGGAGTAGCGATTATGAGATATTTTTAGAGTACCGGTTATTAACGGTTATGAGAATCCGATTTTGAGTGGTTTTAAGTAGCAATTTTTAAACCAATCCATGTTTTTTGAAAGACTTACAATAAAAAATAAAATAAAATAAATAAAAATGTTCAAAACTTATTGATTTGGGGTGTTTATAAATCCATCTAAAATTATACTACATCAATTTTAGAGAATTTTTTAGCCGACCAAAACCGATGTCTCATAAAAATAACCAAACAGATATTTTTCATAAACGATCGGTTCAAAAATATTTCAAAACTGATAAAAATATCGTTAGCAAGCATACCCTCAATCAAAATGGGCCTATTAAAAAGTCATGAAAGTCCTTTTTTATTCCATGTAGAAATCTATAACAATTGCAGTTGCCAATCACATTCTCGCGTTCGTGGCTTAACCAGCAAGAAAACGGGTCTCTAACTCCGTTACCAAGAATGTCCTACAACCGTTCGATCAAGCGATCTTACGCCCTTCATTTAACTCACCACGTCATCGGAAGCTCTTAGCGAGCCGCCGTTCCCTATGGACCCACCAGTGATGAGGTTTTTCCGTTCACAGCCGTCAGATGACCATCCTACGGACCAGATCGCTTATCAGTCGCCGTTAGTGGGAACCACTTGGGAATAAATCGGGTCTCTCCATCCTTCTCGAGAGTTGATTATAGTTTCCAGCGAGTTTATCAAAATTTTCTTATTCTTCTTCTAGGCTCTTCCTCCCATCGAAGTTCTCTCTTTCACATCAATCGACTGTTTTCCCAAGTTTGCAATGTCTTCTCCTGGAGAGTAAGTCCACTGTTCATTCATTTATTTATTTATTTATTCTACTCTTTGATGGTTTCTTGTAATTAGTACCGATTCTTGCGAAATTTCTTCACTAATGCTATAGTTTACGCTTATATATATTTGATTTTATTACTAATTATACGTTTGAAGTCCTTTATGTCGTAAATTCATGTGCGGATTCTTTGCGTGCGACTATTGGAACCCTAATTTCTTAATTTGGCTGTTCTGTATTTATTTAGGCCATTTTTTAGGACTGTAACCATTTTCGACATCCCATTTTCTACGATCCTAAAAAAATATAACCTGTTTGAAGGACTGTCAAAATTTTTGACAGAAATAAATATTTTAGGATTGGAGGAAATTGTGACAGTCCTAACTATTAGGAATTTTTGACAGTTCTACCTATTTTTAGGACTGCCAAAAAATTTCGACAGTCCTAAAAATTTGGATACCCCCAGTAAAACATGATGTGCCTTTAGAAATGGCCTTTTTAAGAAACTTGGATTTGATACTAGTACTTAGATATTAAACAAAGGTTTTTTTTTCTGAATTTTGCTCAAAATTTTGTAAATCGAAGGATATTGGAATTTATTTGATATATTTGATGGGTTAAGTATGACGAAATGCATCGAAACTTTACAATTTAGATGAGTACTACACTTGTACCAGGGAAAAATTGATGAATCTAAAAATTCACTGCATTGTTCTGTCATCTTTTTGTCTATAAGGACATTCAACATAGTTAATTCTATACCAGACAACCCATACTTTATAAGTAATAGGAATCTGTTGTTAGTAGATGGATTTATTTTAGATATTGATGGTCTAACTACATCATGATGCCAACTTTCCTTGATGTTACCATGCCATTTTATTGGCTCAATTGATTGACACAATAGATATTGTTACATTCTAACGAAATTGAATGGCTCCTCGTTCGCTATAAATAAGTCTATGCACACATATTCCGCATATGCAGACACATTTGAATGTGTAGAGCTCTCCAAATATCAAACTTCTTGTTTCTCTTTCTTTATAAGTTTGTTGAATCCACACTACCACTTATCAATTTGACAGCTTTTACTAATTCACGAACAAGATACAACATAATACATGTGATGATAGTAACATACTGTAGACATAATTGAGTTATTAATTGTTTTCACACTTCTTTAAATGCACTAGATGTGACACAAATTCATACAAGTGTGTAACTGTGACACAAATTCATACAAGTGTGTAACTGTGTATATCTCTATCTTTGTTGCAAACATCGTGAAGAGGAGTTAAAGTTTCAATTTGGCTTCTTAGCGTCAGTTACGTACTCACTAAACTTCTTAAGTATGTTAGCTACTTAGCCTGACAACAAAAATTTATCTCAAATTTTTTGGGGTCAGCTATTTGATCCTCTCATTCCATTCGTCTTTATTAAGGGTCATGTTCTCTGTAACACTAACAAAAGCTATATCTGGTAACACTTCAAACGATGTTTGTCTAAGCCTACCTCTAGTCTTAGCGAATCCATTAACTACTACTTAATTCTCTCTTTTTTATGGGAGACGTCCTAAGTCGATTTTCTCTCATCTTGTCCTCAATTGACACAACCTCTAACCTCCCCCGGATACGTTCATTTCTTATCCTATCCTTTAATCCATTGTCACTCATCAATCTTAGCATTCTCATTTAGGCAACAATAAATTTATGGACATATTTCTTAACTGTTCCACACTGAACCATAAAGCCATATGACCTGTGCAGGAAAAAATAAATTGGGAAAAGACTTATTTTATTTTGGGTAAGTAATAAGGATTGTAGGAATTCCTATCAAGACTTGCCATTATTGTCGAATAAAGATAAGGACACTAAGAACTCATATGAGAACTTTTGCCATAACCGAGGTGAAGTGGGTAGAGTCATGAAAAATTCAATCACGACTTGCCATCATCATGAGGTTAATGCTAAATGTGTTAACAACAAAGAGAAGAGGTTCATTACCAATCAGAATTTATAGCGTTGAATAACAGCATTATTTAGAATATTGTGGTAGAAGAGTTTCTGTAATTTCTTTTCTGGTACCTATCTAATACTAGCGCCTATTTGATTTTTAGAAAGGGAATTTCCACTTGCTTCCTTTTGGTCCATATCTTATTTGTTATACTTTTGCAAGCAAATTGCAGCCTGATAGCCTACAATTTGGTAAATGAAATTAATGCTATATCTAGGGGATCACAGTGGAAAATAATATTGACAATCTATTGATCTAACAGACAAGCTTGTGGACCCTCCTGAATGTCAATACCCTGAGAGTCGGTATCTATGTTACACCGATACAGACACAACACATATACGAGATACAACAGTTTTAGAGATGGACAATAAATAGTCGCCTATGTTGCACAATTATGGACATGGTTACAGGTAGGGCTGCCATTGGTAACCATTAGGGCTTTAATTGGTGATTGATATCCCGACCAAATTATTCTAGAATTATAGGGTTTGGATCCCAAAAGTAAACCCAGGACCCTTAATGGTTGGAGTTTGGATATAGCTGCGACCAGGTCCAAGGTCCAAAGCCTGATACGAAAGCCAAAAGTGACTTAGGGTGTTGTTTTTGTCACTTATGAGTGACAGCCACTTATAAGTGAGGTTTTAGAAGTCGCAGCAAATAAACATGTTTGTTTTTTGTCACTCATGAGTGGCAGCCACTTGTAAGTGGCTCAAATATTTAGAACTACAGTTCAAATATGAATAAGTACTTATAACCGTAAAAACTCTTGGTTTGTCGTAGTCTATTTTTTAAATGGCTAAAATATCCCAACTGAGGAAAAGTTTAACCTCAACTGAGGAAAAGTTTAATCATGCACATTCCCATCTGAGGAATGTTATTGAGAGGGTATTTATACTTAAGGAAAGGTTTCCCATATTGACATTGATGACATCGTACAATCTCATCGCACAAAGGAGAATATTAGTCATTGCATGCATGGTTGCGCGTAACTTTTGCCTAGTTACACTCGAGGACATTATTTTCTCAATATGCAGAAACTGATATGTTAGCGAACAATGATATTCGAGTGGGTAGTGATTCTCGTGTGGATGACAATACTGCTGGTAGGGGAGAGCATATTCGATTGATTTTGGAGCTGAATTACACAACCGAATTAACCAAAAAACCCCGAAACCGAACCAACAAACCTAACCGAATTAAATCAGTTCGGTTATTCGGTTGTGTTCGGTTTATTTGGTTGGGCCTTTTTAAACGTTAATGGACCAGGCCTAAAGTTGAGCTTCTTATACAAATATATAAAATTTGGACTTCTCATTAAAAATATGTAGCATAGTCTTTCAAAAATGAAATAAATTCAAAGCACTCTTGACGGAGCTTCACAGGAGGTCCCCCAACCTTGTAAAATGATATAAACTCATAAACCTGAATCCCTCAATCAAATCAAGCAATAACATTGTAAAAGAAGACATCATTGCCCCATATTTATATTCTCAGCAAATAACGCTAAACACAGTCAAGTTCTTAAGTTCACACACTTCACTAGTAGGTTTCAGATATGCAGGTTTGTGTTAAAAAATCCAGAACAGATAGATACATGTGGTAAAACTACACAAATTACACTGTCCGAGTAGTATGCTTTACTTGTCTTCATCATATGGAAGTCTAATATTTTCGTTAAAAACTTTACTGAAAAACAAAATGTTTCCACAATCAAAATCTAGGAGCATTTTTGCACTTGAACAGAAAGGATCAACTTTGCACTTTCGTCATGCATAATAGGTGTTCCTGTTGTTCTTAGTTTAGCTCTCCTTATATTGGTTTATCCTAAAATCATCCTTCACGTCCCAAGTGTATTGCACCTTCTTGACCTTCAAGATCTACAAGCCAGAAAATACTTAGAAACATGTCAGAAGAATGTTAACCTAATTACGTAGAATAAAAGGATGCTCACTAAGAATCAGCCTTCTAATAGCAAGACTTCTCATAACATCATAAGATTGATCTGATTGAGTACACCTTGCTGCAAAATAAACCTAGACATTGGCAAGTATTGTTGAAGTTTGAAGGCTAAAATTTGCAAGTTGTGCATCAATAGATACATTGCAGTATCTGTCCACTACTAACGCCATCTCTTCATTGTCCACTTTGTTCATATTTGTTAGCAATTTATAATTGAATAAAACAAGTAAACTATATTATAAAGCAAAATGGTACCATCAAACATAGAGTATCAACAACTTGAGCTACATCAAACCAAGTACAAACATGATTGCAGACTTCATTGATATGCAGAATCTGCAAACTTACTTACTATTAAGTACAGAATTTACAAACTGACTATATAGTGATCTGCAGAATTCGACAGAAACAAAATACAAAAGCCCTCAAATGACATAATTGACTGCAGAAATGAAGTCTGAAATGCAATATTTCATAGTGCCAACTTGAACAGAAGTCTACAGACTGCATAAATAAAGTATGAAATGCAATACTGCATAGTGCCAACTTGAACAGAAGTCTGCAGACTGCAGACTGCAGACTGCAGAAATGAAGTCTGAAATACAATACTGTATAGTGCAAACTTGAACAAAATAATTTTAGATTGCTTAACAGTTACAGTCCAAAATAAATAGATCTTTAAAGTTCGCTTGAGGTTGAGCCCATCGCCAAATGACTTAATTCTATATAGGAAAGGATAACACACTGTCAATATTTATTATAAATAATAAGGTAAAAAAGTACTTTTTCATCTTTTTGATAAAAAATATACTTTTTTCAAGTTGATATAGAGATTCCAAGTTTTCTTAAGACTAGTGACAATAGATCGATTGAGACTCGACCGTAACCAATCTTGCGAACAAATAAGACCTTGAGCAATCTTAGGTCTCAAAGAGCTCCTAAATGCATCAAGCACCCGAAAGCCACCGTAGATAAAAGCCATTATATCACGGACCATTTTCGAAAGAATGGAAAAACAAGGAGAATTAATCTTCCACCAAGCTAAGAGATCAAAATTTGGATTCTCATCTTTATCGGCTTCGGTGGGCTCAACAAGATAACGATCCAAATATGACTTACTATCACAATCACCCATTTTGATTTTATGGTTCTTATATTGAGCCTTCGTCATATGTTTCAAGTTAAAAAGAGGACGATTTTCAACGATTGAATATTCAACTATTTCATTAGTAGTTGAAGAAGCAACTATAAGTGAATAGATCTTTTTATACTCTTTAAATATCAAGTAAACAACCGTTTTCACCTTCTCCATCATGGTATCTCCCCTTGATTTACCATATAGTTGATATAGCCACCATTCCACATATGCATTCTTTTGATGTGGAAAAAAGTGGCACAATGAAGATAATCATATTCATCTTCTCAATGTCTCTCCAATACTTGTCATATTTTTCTCTTATTTTATCTGCCATCATAGATAACTTAAAGTCAATACTACTCTCAGCTTTCTGCAAGAGAAAGTCGATAGATGCAATCTTTTCAAAAAATTTGTTAGAAATGACATACAAAGAGCTCGAGACACGTAAAGTAAATTCATAGAAGTGTTCTAAAAAACTACACAAGCTTCTTACATTCAACCAATCCTCTTCGCTAGGAAACAAGAGCTTTGTCTTAATTCCAAGCAAAGCAAGCATGTAACATGTTCATATTTCATATTTTTAGACAACTAGCCATGAAGGCATTGCGGTATTTGTGCAAATTGGCACTGCAAGTTTGCAACTCTGTAAGCGATCGTGCAAGCTGTAAACTGACATTTGAAAGTTGAAAATTCAAAGATTGCTTACAACGGTTGTTGGCTTGCTGCGATTATAAGAATAAAGAATCCAATAAGCACCCAATAATCCTAAGATTAAGCCACAAATAATTGCAAAACATAATTTACAAATAACAAACAAATTCATAATGATGTCAGAATTCAGAAATAACTGCAAAACATAATATGCAAAACAGAATTCACAAATAACTACAAAACAGAATAACCCTGATAAACAAGTATGATGAGAGAAACGCCTATTAAAACCAACAATTGCTTTTATTATCAAGTTGCTTTTATGATCAGGGCTACATTAAACCTGGGCCATTCATGTCTCAAGGATTAAAACCAACAGTTGCTTTTATTATCAAGTTCTTAAATATCTTAAGCTTAGACAACAGAACCGCCTACTTTAGACTTTGTACTTTGTATGTATCTATTGCTTAAATATCAGGGAAGGACAGGATTGGGAGTCTAGTTAATCCCTATAGATTTAGACTTTCTATCTCTTATTTTATCACGGGTATTTAATCCAAGTCCTATTTCTTGCCAACCCAGGAAATTTAGTAGTCAAAAATCTTTTATATCAATAAATCTTGTCTACTTCCATCTCGAAAAATTAGACCATCTATTATCCTTCCAAGTTTGTACTTTTCCCTATCACAGCAAAAAACGTTAAAAAAGTAATCAATAGGGCAGAAAGAAACACGAAGGACAGATGACACTTCGGCTTAACCATCAGAAGAAAGAAAAACATGGACAGAAGTAGCATAACTTAAAATATGTCCCTATGACATTTCACTTGCTGATAAAGTGAAAATATTAACAAACATCCCCAGAAGAGGTCCATTGTCTTGAAATGGCAGAACATAGAAACATAATGCTTATAAACCTTTGCAAATGTAGAATCTGATCGGCTTCAGATGAAGATAGAACTCAGAAGTTGAGCTCAGAAATTTTCAAATCTGCCAATTTGGTTTCCAAGACAGGTTTTTCTAGAGAGTACAAACCCATGCAGAAATTGATCATATTGTCAATTCCGGAACATATTGTCATATTGTCGATCTAGGTGAACATTAAAAACCAACATGCATGAAATTGATCATAACAAGATGGATAACATTCCAACTAAATTTTGCAAAGAACAAATATAACAGAATGTAAGGAATTAAAAAAATATATAACATAAAGAAATGGATCTGTATATATAACAAATATAACATAAAGATGTAAACTTAGATAAAATATAACAGAAACTAAAAGATAAAAAATAATAACAATACTTACAAAGCGAGGGTGAGGAGCCAGTCAGACTTCATATCCGGAGAGGTTGCGGTGAGAGAGGAGGGGAAGAGAGGCGGTGAGAGAGGGAGAGGAGATGATTGAGAGAGGCGGAGGCGGGTTAGGTAAGGTTTCTGTTTGAGAGAGGAGAGCCGAGAGGAACAGCTGCGTGTGGCTCAAAGAAGTGTGTGTGTGAGAGAGAGAGAGAGAGAGAGAGGAGGAGGTGAATTTATAATTAGGACTTGAGGGTACTCCTGTAATTTCATATAGTCTAATCGGTTTTAATCTGAACCCGTATCCAATAACTGAACCCGAAAACTGAATTACTGGTATTCTAAAAGAGAACCGACCCGATTTTTTTTAAACTGAATCGAATATCTTATTAGGTTTTGTTTTTGGTCTAAAACCTATTAATGCTCACCCCTAATAACTACTGGAGACCAATCTTACATGATCGCGGTTTGTAATCAAATTGCAGAAGTAGTAGATGAAATGTTCCAAATTGATGTATTATTAATACTTCAAATTTAACTTATGTGTTTAAAGAGACTTAAAAAAATTGGGTATGTTTAACAATTTAAGTTTAAATATTACCTTTATATCAATAATTCATGTCGGTAAATTTGATGGCATCATATGTACATAGAAATAACTTTGTTTATCTAAGGAGGTATAACAATTATATAAATGTTTTGAACACAATGGCATAATGTTTAACTTTTAAATTACATTAAACATATGAAACACTTATAAGTGGCAAAAACAAATAACATTCGAACCACTTGTAAGTGGCTCCACTTGTAAGTGGTACCACTTATAAGTGAAGAAAACAAACACCCCCTTACTTGGAACAAATATGAAGTTTATCACACATATTTTGAGAAGTTTGATGCTATCTATTTCAGATAAAAGAAAACTCAACAATATGTTGTATGTATCACATGTAAAACTCGTCTAAATTTGTTTTTGAAAGAAATAAAAATCAACAAATATTTTGAAGTGAGTAATGGTTTGAATGTCTTGTATAAGATCCACAACCTGCCCAAGTCTGATTAGAAGTAAACGGATTTGACTTGAACCAAATCCACAACCGAAAAGCTTATAGGGTTTAGGTTTTATGTAAGCCTGACACGTAATAGACTCGGTGATAGCCTTATGGGTATGAACTACAATTTTTTGTATCCATGCAACGAATGCTAACATTAAAAGCTAGTTTGGACTTTACCCACCTCACAAATTTAGCAGATTACAACCCAATAGCCTACCAGATGGTACATGAAAGTAATGCTATGTCCGTGTGATCACAGAGTGAAAAATTATTTTAGGATCACTTAAATTGACTTGAATTCTGCAAGCACTTAAATTGACTTGGATTTACTAACATGATTCAGATTATTAACATAAGATTTTGAATTTTTTTTTTTTTTTTGGTGAAACCAATCTTCTGAGGGCTGATTGTTTTACCTTATTACTACTGTTTTACTCTAATTAGGACATTTATAATGACATCTGAATCTTTTTATGGATACCTCCACCAGATACTACAATTCTCTTCCACCGGTCACCAAGGCTTATGGGACCATTTGTTTGTTGACTACTGCAGCATGCCAATTGGGGCTACTTTATGATCCTTACATTTCTTTAGAGTATACCCTCATATTCAAACGTTTCCAGGTAAGTTCAATTCTTTTCTAGTCTTTTTTTTTTTTTTTTTTTCTCTCGTGCACTCTACTTTATCAATGTAGTGACCTACCGATTACATGTTAGGCCATTGTGCGTGTCTTTTGCTAATATACCCAAAGAGGGTTGTTTGATAGCATCGTACCGAGAATATTTTTCCACTAAATGTCCCTATATATAATATTAATTTATTAACGAAGCATTATTTTCGTTATATTTTCATCTAGCTTAAGTTTGATAACTACGAAAAATGGCACGCTTTTTTAACAGCGAAAAGTGGCATACTTGTATTATCTGAGAAAAATGACCAAAGTAGGCCACTTAACCCTTTGCAATCTCTGCCTCTTGAACACAGCTTAATTGCAGGTAAGATCGTAACGATCCACTTCCAGATACGTGGGTACGAGGACATGAATAACTTGAGCATATACGTACTTGAAAACTCCTAATAAGAGTGCTATATATATATATATATATATATATATATATATATATATATATATATTGACAATATCATGTTGTTACATCCACATATACTAATGAGAAGGAAATGATGAGTAGGAACATATAGCCTAAAAGTCATAGAATGAATAAATATCAAAATCAACTAGTCCATGATCAAATGTCTCCAAAATATATTAATTCTCTAACTCAGAAACAAACCCGTTGAAATATAAATGTATCTAAAACAAATAAGATACAAAAAAGTTTGCAAAGCATTATGAAGGAAATATGCATCTCCAGACTAGGGATATCAGGAAAAAGGATCGGGAACAAGGTCACTAGCATCATCTGCTTACCTTCATATGCACCATTGAACTCAGGATAAGGATCGTTATCTAAAGCTGTCATTTTTAATTTATCCAGGATTGGAGCAAATTACAATACTAACAACAACGGTTAGACAATATAGTATATAATCTGATATGAATGGAATATGACTAAAGAAAAAGAACTATGCTACTTGTATAGTAACAATATGCTTATCTAAAGTTTTTAAGAATGTGACAATAGTAATGAAAGTTGTCACGCACCTCTTCCGAAATACGGTGAGCCGAATATGTTACAAGTATTCTAGGCTACGCAACTTACGAATGTGATTGTTGCCTGTAATTCTAGGATAGGGTAATGGAGTAACTGCCAAACTTTTTACAATATCTGAAATATGACTTCTAATTATACATCACCAACTAGAAATACTCTCACGGAGTCTTAATCTCCCAAAACACATAATATTCATATAAAACATGAGGTTAAAATGCGAACACAAGTTTTTGAGATGTATACCTGATTTAGGAGAAGATAATAATAAGTATTGATAGATTTGTTTATGATTGTAGAATTACATCATAGGGAGGGAGAGCACATTAGGGTCAGACTGGACGATATTTTTGCAATATAATAAACAATAAAAGCTTATCAATAATTATCTTTTTCGCAAGTCCTTGCGAAGAGGGTGCGTGGCTTAGCTCACTTACCTGTACCGAAACTTGTGCGATAGAGTATCGATTGTAATAAATTATATATTTTCCACAGCCTATGTGGGAGGGCGGATCCTAAGCACCGTGCCAATCCAGAATCAACATGATCACCGGGAATGAGATTATTGCTGATAAAATAGACAAAGTTGTGACCCTGTTTGTTCTCTAAAATTGCATACCATATAGGTAAGGTGTTTGTGATTGTTTGTCTAAACATATATCTTACTCTAATCTTCTGTATTAATTTTCGTTCCATCAATCATATTTGATCCTAAATCATATCACCTTATATTTTTAAAATTTTATTGTCTTTGATATTGGGGTTTCATGTCTTTGATGACCTAGTGTTTGTTCGCTAGTTGAGGAAGGAATGCTAGAAGAATTCCTACCTCTCTACAATGTGGAAGAATCCGACGACTGAGGCAAATGGCGAGAATAGTAGATCGCATTTTGTTTTGTCTTGTCTTTATGTTTAATGTTGTAAATTAAATGTTTTGGGAGGTAAGGCTTTATGGGATTGTGTATATAGTTGTCTAGCATAAATATTAAGTTTTCTTTTCAGAATCTTGTATTAGTTGGTTGTGTTGTATTTTTCATATTAGAATTACAGGCGACAATCGCAGGTACGGTCCTACGAATAATGGTAGATTCGTAAGCTACGTAGTCTGGGATGCTTATGACGTACTTGGCTTGCCATATTCCGGAAGCCGGACGTGACAGTTCTGTTGGTGCGGTAACATGTTTGGTGGTCGAACGACGGAGAACGAAGTCGGACACAAAATCGATGGATCGAACACTAGAAATCGTTGGGGTTTTTAGAGATCGGGGATGACACCCTATTTATAGGGTACGAGAATGGGTCAGATAGGCTTTTGGTTGAGGGTTCGTTGGTTGGGAGGCGGTGGATCTAAGGGTCGTGATCTTTTACCGTTTTCGTATCAGGTGAAAAGACATGGGTTTGGGTATGGATTTAGGCGGACGGTGTCATGATCCGCTCCCATTTTTCGGGATACAAGTACGTGGCCAAGTCCAACCTACACCGCAACATTGGCTGTAGTACGTTGTCTATCTCAATTCCACATACACACAATATATACTCTAGCTTATTCACAATAGTTATGACATAAGAAAAGATAACAAGATAATGATTAAAATTAAAGTCTAACAATTAATTAATTAATTATTCATATGGCTCAAAAGGAACCATAGGTCCAAAACAAAATAGAAATAGAAAAGTCCACTACAATACAAGTTCATACTAAAGAGAATCGGGAACAAACCCGCTAAATGAATAAAGACTAGAATTTAAAATGTGAAGAGGAAACTAACTATCATCTAATAAGCATGGTTCTAAGACCGATCTCTGAATAAAGCCACGTCCTCGTGGGAACAATAATTATAGTGTACCCATCATCTAAAAATTACAGTCTAAATCTGAGTGGGAACCATAATACGTAGGGTACCCATCATCTAAATCTGAAAAAATAATTATCCAGTCAGGATTGGAGTAAAGTACAACAATAATTATAAATTTACACAGTATGATACACATGCATATATATATATATATATATATATATATATATATATATGACTATAAAAGAAAGGCTATAAAGGTGCATGCCATGGCAAGTCGAGAAGAACATGTATCAAACCGTACTAACAATATGAAAACCAGTATACAAGGAACTTAAGATCCTAACAAGAATTGATAACAAGAATCATGGCTACGTGTATAGTTGGTTTTAGAATACAAGTTTTTCACATGCGGCTAGGTTAGGCTTCTCAGATAGTCAATATGTGAGGTGCATCGATTGAATTAGCATTGATCAAGATTGTCACACATACGTGACTGAATAAGCATTGAGGGTGTCTGTATTCATTGCGTACCACATGCATACTAATTGTATTCCCCCGTCCGACTCTCACAAATAAACATGATAACTATAGGACTAATGTGGAGCTTGAACATTAAATATTGAACGAGAATCACTGAAATAGAGACATTTGAGTGATCATGTACAATAAGGATATCTAATTTCGGTTATGTTATATATTTTTATTTATCCACAAGAATAGGTCAAAATATGTGGACATTTTTTGATGAAAATGGGAAATAGAGAACCATCATTCACTGATTTGAATTGAGCCTAAAATTAACAACATTGTCCCTTTCATTCACATATGTTTTGTTCCGGAATGCTAGTTGTACTACTTTTATTGGACTCATATTTAACTACTATGCATCTAGCTGGCCGTCTTGGTTTGAGAATTTTGGCTAGAATAAGTGAGATCTTATTCTGCACAACCACTGCAAAATGGTCAGCCAAGATGCTAACAGTCAACATTTGAATCCCATGCGAGTATTATTGGTATCACCACTTTAGTTGCTGTGGTCCTTGCTATGTTCTTTAGTGTTTATTATTGGCAAACTTATTTTAAAAATAACTGCCAATAACTTTTTTTTTATCTATTAGCATCTTGTTAGAAACTGTCAAGTAATGATGCTAAAAAACTGCCAAATAGATATCTGCAGACATCACCTGTTATAAACTCCTATTGACATGTTTTTCGGTCTGAATGTACAAGAATATACTTCCTTGGCTATTATTGCAATAGATATTTTCATCTATTCAAGTGTTGTAAGGGGATTTTTCACCTGGAGCAGTAAAACTGTACTTGATGTAATTGTCTTTACATATAGTATACTGAACAAAACCGTATTTTGAGAATATTTAAAAATGCAATTCTTCAGTAATTTACATCTCAAGATTATTTCATCAATCCATCAACACTCTGCTTTGATGGAGTATAGGAAAAATAATTTTGCAGAAAGAGGTAGCCATATAAGAAATGTGCAGATTGTGATCGGAAGATTACCTGTGCATATTATTTACTGTGTAAAAAATAATATGTATTATGTTCTTCTGTTTATATGCATACAAGCATGCAAAACAACATAGATGGGATTGTATTGTACTTTTACAAGATTTATTTCAATTAGGATGTTTTCCAATTTACCATACAAAATGGGATTATTAAATTTAAAAATCTACTTATTTTGTCAAACTTCATTTACAGATCTGGCGGCTGCTCACGAACTTTTTCTTCCTTGGAAAATTTTCTATTAACTTTGGAATTCGCCTTCTCATGATGTGAGATTCTTTATTACTCTTGTTTCTTTGATACATTGTTTAGAGTGGTTAATAAGATATATATTTTTTAATTCTTATTGCTTGCAGAGCGAGATATGGTGTGCAATTGGAGAAGGGTCCATTTGAGAAACGGATAGCAGACTTTTTGTGGATGATGATATTTGGTGCATTATCTTTATTGGTAAGTCTAACCCGCACCCGGGTGTTAGGGTATGAGTGCGTGGGCACGTCCAGCCTACGCCGCAGTGTCGGCGGTAGAACGCTGTCTGGAACTAGTACTGTATAATCAATACCTCATAATATAAAGGGA